>OZ018330.1:79545396-79641867 GCA_963969495.1 Ceratothoa steindachneri | reverse complement strand
CACTTCGTTTACAGCGAGCACGATCGGGACAAGGCGGTGGATGTGGTGTACCTAGACTTTCAGAAAGCCTTTGATAAGGTACCACACCGCCGCCTTCTCCGGAAAGTGCGAGCGCTTGGCATAGACGGAAAGGTAGCCGGCTGGATCGAGAACTGGCTAAGTGGCAGACGGCAACGGGTGGTGGTGAATGGACAGTCTTCTGATTGGGTGCCCGTTACTAGCGGGGTGCCTCAAGGTTCTGTCCTGGGACCACTACTATTCATCATCTACGTCAACGACATGGACGGTGACATGGTTGCGAAGATTTCCAAATTTGCCGACGATACCAAGCTTGGTATGAACGTTGCAAAGGATGGAAATACTGCCCGCCTGCAGGAAGATCTTGGGAAGATTGGGGAGTGGTCGGACACGTGGCAAATGCCTTTTAACGTGGGAAAATGCAAAGTGATGCATATCGGCCACAGAAACCCCCAATCTCAGTATATCCTTAAGGGCACTGCTCTTGAATCGAGTGACACTGAGAAGGACTTGGGTGTAACAATCACTAGTGACCTCAAGTTCTCGAAACAGTGCATTGAGGCGGAGAAAAAGGCCCAAAGGATGCTAGGCTATATTAAGCGCCAGTTTGGTTATCGGAACCAGGAGATTGTACTGTGCCTGTACAACTCACTTGTCCGACCGCACCTGGAGTATGCCGTACAATTTTGGAGTCCTTCATTGCGAAAGGACATCGCGAGATTGGAACGCGTACAAGCCAGGGCAACCAAGCTGATTCCCTCTATCCGACATAAAAGTTATGAGGATAGACTAAGGGAGTTAGATATGTTCTCGCTGGAAACCCGTAGACTGCGTGGTCAGCTCATCGAAGTCTTCAAAATACTTCGAGGGTTCGACAATGTTGACTACCGGGATATTTTCACACTGAGTGAGAACAGAACGCGCAATCACGGCTTCAAACTTGAACTGAAGCGTTACAACCGCAATCTGTGTGGAAACTTTTTCACCTACAGTATCTGCGGTAAGTGGAACGCACTTCCAGTGGAAGTTGTCAACAGTGAATCTGTTGACCAGTTCAAGTCAAGACTAGACAAAGTCTTGAAAAGTGGCCGTTTAGGGACGCAAAACAATTGAGCAGCCATGTGCCCGCTCAATTGCTAGTCCAAAGGTACCCTCTTTGAATGGACCGTAAGGTCTCCTAGGGTACTTACTTTCCTTGTTACTCCTTGTTACTCTCTCTCTCTCTCTCTCTCTCTCTCTCTCTCTCTCTCTCTCTCTCTCTGTCTCTGTCTCTCTCTCTCTCTCTCTCTCTCTCTCTCTCTCTCTCTCTCTCTCTCTCTCTCTCTCTCTCTCTCTCTCTCTCTCTCTCTCAAAAAGCCTTCTATCATTTACTTCTACTATTCTATGTGTAAGGGGCAGTAGATTTAAGGCCAGATCACCTTAGTCTGGGCCGTAATGCCCGTGTGATCTGTGTATCTATGTAACTCTATGTAACACCGCCGCCTCCTCCGGAAAGGGCGTGCGGTGGGCATAGACGGAAATGTGGCAAGTTGGATAGAGAATGGCTAAGTGGCAGACGGCAACGGGTGGTGTTGAATGGACACGCTTCTAAGTAGGTGCCCGTTACTAGCGGTATTCCTCAAGGTTCTGTCCTGGGATCACTACTATTCATCATCTACGTTAACGACATGGACGGTGACATGGTTGCGAAAATTTCTAAATTTGCCCATGACTTCAAGCTTAGTATGAACGTCGCAATGGAAGGAAATACTGCCCGGCTGCAGGAAGATCTTAGGAAGATTTGGAAGTGGTCGGACACGTGGCAAATGCCTTTTAACGTGAACAAATGCAAAGTGATGCATATCGGCCGCCGAAACTCCCAATCTCAGTATTTCCTTAAGGGCACTGCTCACGAACCCACCGACACTGAGAAAGACTTGGGTGTAACTATAACTAGTGATCTCAAGTTTTCGAGGCAGTGTATTGAGACGGAGAAGAAAGCCCAAAGGATGTTAGGTTATATAAAGCGACAGTTTAGATATCGGAACCTGGAGATAGTACTGTGTCTGTACAACTCCCTCGTCCGACCGCACAATGCAGTGTGCCGTACAATTTTGGAGTCTTTTGCTTCGAAATGATATCGCAAGATTAGAATGTGTGCAAGCTAGAGCAAACAAGCTGGTTCCCCCTAACAGACACAAGAGTTGTGGAGATAGATTACTGGAATTAGACTTGTTCTCGCTGGAGATCCGGAGACTGCGTGGTCAGCTTATCGAAGTATTCAAAATACTTCGAGGCTTCGACATTGTAGACTACAGGGATATTTTCCAGCTTAGCCTGAGCAGAACAAGAAATCACGGCTACAAACTTGAACTGAAGCGTTACCAGCGCGATCTGTGTGGAAAATCTTTCACATATAGCATCTTCGGCCATTGGAACGCACTTCCAGTGGAAGTTGTCAACAGCAATTCTGTTGAACAATTCAAGTCGAGACTAGACAAAGTCTTGAAAAATAGCCGCTTGGAGACTTGAAGCGTGGCGTGAGTGCTCTTCTAGAGCGTCAATCTGACCCTTTAGAGGACTGCGCCTGCTCAAGTTTTCACTTAAAGGTACCCTCTTTAAATGGATCGTAAGGTCTAATAGGGTACCTCTTTTCCTTGTTACTCCTTGTCGCTCTCTCTCCTTATTTCTAACTCTCTTTCTCTCTCTCTTTCTTTATCTCTACCTGTTTCTTTCTCTCTCCTTTCTTTCTATCTCTCTTTCATTCTATCTCTCTCTTTCTTTCTGTCTCTTTTCTTTCTCTATCCCTCTTTCTTTCTCTCTCTACCTTTCTTTCTCTCTCTCTCTTTCTTACTCTCTCTCTTTCTTTCTCTCTCTCTCTTGAGAAAGTAGAGGGAGAGGTTGTGTGTACCTTTGACTTTTCGAGTTATGTCGGCAGGGGTACCTCTTCTGGGTACCCTTGGTAGGGCTTCCCTTGTCGATTTGATTGGAAACAAGGTTCCAGACTAAGTGCCTCATTCCTTCCTAGTTCTACTCTATCCTTCTCCTTTTTTACTTTTATCTTATCTCTCCCACGTATACAAAAAGAAAATTAAACCCCCAAAAAGCCTACTCCTATCGTGTCACTCTTTCCCTTTTTTCTTCTATCTACCTGGCAGCTACCTCATGCGTCAGAAGAGAGGCTTTGGAACCTCTATAAACAACGCCAATTAACGCTCACTGGTTGCAAGAGACTAGGACTAGAGGTGTCCTAGGCGTTGGGGTACGATGCATGGGATGAGGGTAATGCCCCGTTAACCCCTTCCCTGGCGCGTAATTATTGGCCATTCCCAGTGACCGTTGACGGGTGCCTCCGGTAGCATCGGTCCGAGGTG
Source organism: Ceratothoa steindachneri (assembly GCA_963969495.1). Lineage (NCBI taxonomy): Eukaryota > Metazoa > Arthropoda > Malacostraca > Isopoda > Cymothoidae > Ceratothoa > Ceratothoa steindachneri. Next base: position 79,638,496 of record OZ018330.1, on the reverse strand, counting down.
ACGGCCCTTTGTTCCCAGGTTGGTTTCCAGGCCAATAAAAAGCCTTGGGTCGAGTCTCTTGGTGTGGCGGGATATCTATTGAACGCTGCTCCGAGATCTTGGCCGTCGTGAAAGGAACTAGTAGGAGTTTAGTATGGAGCGTGCTCCGTTGTTCACCTGGTGAGAAATCGATGGCCCCTTCGGGGACCGTCAGTGCTGCTTGGTTGGGAGCCACGGCACGCTGAGGTTTGACGACTCGGTTGGACGAACAGCAGCACATGGAGCGTGCTTTCTGAAAGATCCGAAAAGTCCCCAAAGGATAGGCGGGAGCAACTCACGCGGGGCGAAATCGCCCCCCCCCCCACCTTTTTTACTTTTGATTGGTCACAAAGATTTGAGAGAGAGAAAGTGTTCAAAATGACCGGCAAAAAAAGGACCAGGAGCACTCAAATACACGTGCGCAATATGCCAGATAGATAAGTAGTGCGTGGACTTTCCGGAGGGGTGTTATTCAAAATGCGACCAGGCCAGTTTCTGCACCGACTGTATTATAAACGGCCAAATCAAGGAGCTAAAAAAACATGCAGGGCTTTCGATGAAAGGTCTAGGAAGTTGGAGGAGAAAATAAACAGCCTGGAACTGGAACACGCCGGACTGATTCGCAGGCTAGAGGTCAGGATAGCAGAGCTAACGTCAAGCCCTGTAGTAAACACTGCATCTGCAGTATTATCCCCAGAGCTAGGTCCGCATGCTACGGATAAACCATCAAAGAAAAAGAAAAAGAAGGGAAAGAAACAGGAAGAAGAGTAGGTTGAAACATAAGATAAAGTAGAAGCAGAAGATGAGAAAGTTGAAGCAGAAGGTAAAGTAGAAGCAGAAGAAGAAAAGATAAAAACAGAAGAGTATATAACAAAGGAAGATAGGGGAAAAAGATGAATAAGAAAAAGAAGAACAAGAAAAATAAGATGGAGAAGAAAGAGGGAACCGTGAATTTGCTTCAGGAAGGAAAGCCTCAAACCTCTGCATGGAAATGTCCGAGGTTTACCCTTGTGGGCTATTCCCAAGCACGAGGTTTGCAGCCCCTGCTAGAGGCTCGTCTTCGCACTAGTGTGAAGGTATGCTCCCAGCCAGGACGGGGAAAACACCGCATCAGAGTAGAGGCTGAGAAATCTCAGATCTCCGAGAATTCAGTCGTTGCCCTGATGGTGAGTGGAAATGACCTCTACCTCCGAGGAGGCCAAGTAGGCCCCAATGATAAAATTCTCAGCACGGTTATGGGAGCCGTGGACGATTGCAGATTGAAAACTCGCAGATGGGTCGTTGTAGAGATGCTCCCAAGAAGAGGTCTTAGCCAGACAGCTCACTCAAGGAACGTGACCTTGAACCAGCACCTCTCTGACCTCTGTACGGCGGAGGGGGTCTTCTTTCTGGAGCCTTACCGCACCTTTTACGGTCGATACGATCTCTACCAAAGGGACGGGGTGCACCTTTTATTCAAGGGAAAGGCTGTACTCTGTAACTTAATCCAGGATGTCGTAGAGTGGAAGCAAAGGAGCGTACGAGCCAGAGTGAAGGCGTAAGTAAGACAGTATGCCCGTGTCACTCCTGGAACGACGTTCTTAGATGTGGCAAAAAGGGGGACTGCCACACACAAGAAGCAGGGATACGGAAGAGGGTAGGGAGTCCTACAGTGGAGGACTCCCTCAAAGTTCTTCTGTTCAATACGAGGTCAATCAGGAATAAGTTTGTTGAGCACCGTGGCCTCGTAGCAACAGAAGAAACTGAGATGGTGGCCATAACGGAGTCGTGGATAAAAACGTCAAGCCGAGATTTTGAAGGTGAATTCACGATTCTCGGTTACCAGCTCTTCCTGGAGGATAGGCCAGACAGAGAGGTTGGCGGTATGATGTTGAATGTAGAGGATACTCTCAACTCGACGGATTGCAAAATTGTATCCGACCATGAACTACTAGGTGTTGACCTAGCGATAGGTCCTGCCAAATACAGGACCCTGGGGCTTTATGGACCTCCTGCCCAACTCGTTGAAAAGGACAGAGATCTGAACTAGCTACTAGGAGAACTTGTTGAAGACAGAGTGTGTATCGTCATGGGGGATTTCAACACACAAGTTGACTGGGAAACCAGAGAACCCTGTGGCGAGAACGTAGTACTCCTGGACTTCGCGAACAACGAGTTCCTGAATTAATGGATAAGAGAGCCAACGAGAGGAGACAATATCCTCGACTTGGTTTTCACCTCTGAGGATGACATCGTTGACGACATCTCTGTTGGCGAAGACCTCGGTTGCAGTGACTACCGACTAATTAGATTTGTAGTCAAAGTCCCCAAGGCAGAGCCTGCAACTAGTAAATCGAGGAAACTCGATTTGAAAAGAGCGGACTTTGCAGGAGAGTGAAGTCTAGCATAAGGGCGGCTAAGCGGTCTGAGGAACTTCAAGTGGCGAGACTCTGTAAAGAAAATCCCAAGGAGATTTTGGATATGTAAACAGCCGTAAACCAATCCGTCGAACGATTGGCCCTTTGATAGATAAGGAGGTGGCATTAAAGCACTTATATGCCGAAAATGCTAACCTCCTCAACGTCTACTTCTCTTCAGTGTTTACTGAAGAGTCTGGTCCCATCCCCCAGCCAATGGATTCCTACTCGGGGGGAAAGCGGGAGGATATGGACTTCACCGAAGGGGAAATATAAAAGAAGATCAGTTACCTAATGACGAATAAGTCACCTGGCCCGGATGGGGTTCTACCTAAAGTGTTGAAAGAAGTGCGCGATCGATTGTCGCGACACCTGAGCGCAATCTTCAACATGTCAATCCGGACCGAATGCGTTCCTAGAGACTGGCGTGAAGCGGAGGTTACTCCTATCTTCAAGAAATGAAACTGTAGCCAACCGAAAAACTACCGACCTATTAGTCTGACTTCGATAGTCGGTAACCTCGTGGAAAGCATGAAGGTGGACAAAATGACGTCGTATTTAGAGTCAAACCTGCTACTGAGGAGTTCCCAGCACGGCTTCCGAAGCCAACGGTTATGCCTGACGAACCTTGTGGAATTCTTTCACTTCGTCTTCAGTGAGTACGATCGGGACAAGGCGGTAAATGTGAGGTACTCAGACTTTCAGAAAGCCTTTGATAAGGTACCACACCGCCGCCTACTCCGGAAAGTGCGAGCGCTGGGCATAGACGGAAAAGTAACCGGCTGGATCGAAAACTGGCTAAGTGGCAGACAGCAACGGGTGGTGGTGAATGGGCAGGCTATTGAGTGGGTACCCGTTACTAGCGGAGTGCCTCAAGGTTCTGTCCTTGGACCACTACTATTCATCATCTACGTCAACGACATGGAGGGTGACATGGTTGCCAAGATTTCTAAATTTGCCGACGATACCAAGCTTGGTATGAACGTTGCAAATGATGCAAATATTGCCCGCCTGCAGGAAGATCTTGGGGAGATTGGGGAGTGATCGGACACGTGGCAAATGCCTTTTAACGTGGGGAAATGCAAAGTAATGCATATCGGCCACAGAAACCCCCAATCTCAGTATATCCTTAAGGGCACTGCTATTGAATCTACCAACACTGAGAAGGACTTGGATGTAACAATCACTAGTGACCTCAAGTTCTCGAAACAGTGCATTGAGGCGGAGAAAAAGGCCCAAAGGATGCTAGGCTATATTAAGCGCCAGTTTGGTTATCGGAACCAGGAGATTGTACTGTGCCTGTACAACTCATTTGTCCGACCGCACCTGGAGTATGCCGTACAATTTTGGAGTCCTTCATTGTGAAAGGACATCGCGAGATTGGAACGCGTACAAGCCTGGGTAACCAAACTGATTCCCTCTATCAGACATATAAGTTATGAGAATAGACTAAGGGAATTTGATCTGTTCTCGCTGGAATCCCGTAGACTGCGTGGTCAGCTCATCGAAGTTTTCAAAATACTTCGAGGGTTCGACAATGTTGACTACCGGGATATTTTCACACTCGGTGAGAACAGAACGCGCAATCACGGCTTCAAACTTGAACTGAAGCGTTCCAACTGCAATCTGTGTGGAAATTTTTGCACCTACAGTATCTGCGGTATGTGGAACGCACTTCCAGTGGAAGTTGTCAACAGTGAATCTGTTGACCAGTTCAAGTCAAGACTAGACAAGGTCTTGAAAAGCGGCCGTTTAGGGACGCAAAACAATTGAGCATCCATGTGCCCGCTCGATTGCTAGTCCATAGGTAACCTTCTTGAATGGACCGTAATAAGGTCTCATAGGGTACCTTCTTTCCTTGTTGCTACTCCTTGTTGTTACTCTTTCTTTCCTCCATTTATCTCTCTCTCTTTCTTACTCTATTTCTTCCTTTCTCTCTTTCTTTCTCTATTTCTTTCTTTCTCTCTTTCTTTCTTTATCGCTTTCTTTCTCCTTTCCTCTTCTCTATCTATCTCTCTCTCTCTCTATCTATCTCTCTCTCATTCTTTCTCTCTCTTTGTCCCTTCTCTCTCTATTTATCTATCTATCTCTCATTCTCTCTCTCTCTCTGCGTGTGTTTTCTTTACGTGTGTAAGTATCTGCCTGTGTGTTTGTCTGTATGCATGTCTCTGTGAGTTTGTGTATTTGTTTTCTCCTATCTTTCCGTCTGTCTGTGTGTCTTTGTATATATTTATTTTATATGTGTGTTTATGTATGTGCTTGTATGTGTATGTAAATGGTGTTCCAATAACTTAGACCGATTTTAAATGTAAGTTAAGTTTAAGCATCTAATGATTTTTTTTCTTTTTCTTTTAGATTTAACAACTTCAGTCTTTGGCAATTTCAACCATGGGAAGATTAAAAATCGAACAACGTGTTAAAGTTATCGATGCCTATTACGAAAATGGGCGTTCAAACAGAAACGCATTTCGGGATTTCGCGATTTTTTTTGGTTAACATAATCGACCAGTCGAGAGTGCAATTTGGAAAATTGTTCGTAAATTCAAACAAACGGGGTCGGTGGCAGATATGAAAACGCCATTGCGTGCTCGTTTACGCCGTTCAGCTGAAAACATTGTTGCAGTGCGCGAGGATGTGGCCGAAGATCCAGACATCTTTATTCGTCATCGCGCGCAGGAATTAAACCTCTCCACAACAACGTTACATCGAATTTTGACAAAAGATTTGTCTCTTCCCGCTTACAAAATTCAATTGACACAAGAACTGAAGACTGCTGACCATTTGAACCGCCGGACATTCGTCAATTCGGTGCACGAGCACAGACAAGCTGATGATGATTTTTCGCAAAAAATCATCTTTAGTGATGAAGCCCATTTTCATCTTGGTGGATTCGTTAATAAGCAGAATTGTCGCATTTGGGCTGATGAAAATCCCAGGAAGATTATTGAAAAGTCACTGCATCCACAAAAGGTCACTGTTTGGTGTGCACTTTTTGCTACCGGAATCATTGGGCCATATTTCTTCGAAAATGATGCCGGGAATTCTGTTACGGTGACAGGCGAGCGATACCGTGCCATGATAACCAACTCTTTATGGCTTGAATTGAATTCTATGGATATTGAAGATTTGTGGTTTCAACAGGACGGCGCCACATGCCACACAGCCAATGCAACAATGGCTTTATTACATGAGAAGTTCCCAGGTCGCATCATCTCTCGAAACAGCGAGGTCAATTGGCCACTACGATCGTGTGACTTGACGCCTTTAGATTTGTTCCTTTGGGGTCATCTCAAAAGTAAGGTCTATGCCATCAAGCCAACAACAACTCAACAGCTGAAGGATGAGATAATAAGACATATTGGTGAGATCGAGGAGCAACTATGCAGAGACGTCATCAAATATTTTGACCATCGAGTGGAAGTGTGCCGCCGAAGCCTTGGCGGACATTTAGGCTGATTTATTTTTCACACATAATTGCCATGACTCAAATAATATGATCCAATAGTGAAATCAATAAATTTTCACCAATAACACTGTTTTATTTACTGCTAACTTCGATCCGTCTTAATGGAACACCCTTTATATGTATGCTTGTCTCTTTGTGTGTATGTGTGCATATATGTGCTTTTCTCTGTGTGTATGTGTCTATCTCCGTGTGTCTGTCTCTCCTCTCTCAAATTAATCAGGCCCTATAATAATGTCTCATTTTTTAACTAAATTACTGACAATCAATTTGTTTTTACATCACCCGATTGTTACCAACTAAAATTCCTTTTCAATTAAAAAGTAAACAATAAAGAGGCGGAAGACAACTGTTACCAAACCATAAAGACTAGACGTTATAGGCAAATAGAAGCGTTTTATTTTGCCTTTTCCCTCACACTTGTAATCCTCACTTCACACATGAGCATAAGCTTGGTTTGAGCACAGCTGTGTATTCTCGCAAAGCTCGCCCAAGTATGAAGTGACACGGGCTTGACTGTGAGTTTGAAATGGTTGCTTCTCACTTTGCTCAAATATTCACTAGTATGAATTTTGCCTCTTCGTCGATATCGGCTGCAAATAATTCAGATTTTTAGATATTTCCAAACACATTTTTCCTCAGCTTTCTTAACTAACCTTCTATGGTGGGAGTTTGTTTGCTGAACCCTTACTTCATTAATGTGTACATTTATTTCCATTTAAGGCCTATAACCTAGCACAGTGGAATTGTCTATTCTTACCATGGCTAAAGTCACAAAGGAGTTGACTAATCTCCCACATTGGGTCGACATTAAGATAACTGCCATATAATATAGCGCTCTCATTTACGTCCTTCCCTTAAAAAGCCTCTCTCAAACATACAAAGATAGCCATGTGTAGGACCAATTGTTAGATGTGAAGTCACATTCCACATTAAAACTTATTTTTCACGAGCTTCCACTATTATATTTTAAGAGAACTATCTTTTTTGGTCCAGAATTAATACAAATCCTTAAAATATTTCAAAACTCCTTCCCACGAATATTACATCTTGAATCAAAGGATATTATTGAAATAAATATGATATAACCTTAAAATACCATAATCGTAATAAATATCTCAAAATATAGCTTTCCTTTTTTGTTTTTGGCTTGAGTAGTCCACGGCTTCCGTGAAACAACTCTTAAAGTAATGAAAACTATTGCATTATCGTATGTCCTGCATTCCTCCTGTTGACAGATGGCCAATGATCGTATTACTCAGTTGTAGGAAATTCCATGACCACGAATTACGGAAATGTCTTTCGCCGTCGCTGGAAATCTGTTTGAGCAGTTGACAGTGCGATAACATATTACGTGTTTCGAGAAAGCCTATCGAAAGCCTTTTCAACGATTGCTCAATCGTAGAATCAAATGCTTTCCAATCTCTTAATTGCTTTAACATCGTAACAGACGTTATTCTACTTTCCCCATCCTGATTTTTCATTTTAGTATTTATATAAAGAGGGGAAGGAAAACTTTCATCGTTAAAAATTACAATTCAATCATTCTTTGACGCCCCACTGATTTTACAAACCAGACATCCATCATTAATGCGAAAATTCTCTGAGTTTGATTCTAAAGATGGCGACGCTGAATTTAAAACGAAAGTGATGTCAAAAGTTAGTCTTCTCCTTAAGTGGTATTTAAGTGCTTTTAAGTCCTTGAATGAAATTCATTTGACATGAGCAGAAGATGAGGTCATCCGAGCAGTTTACACATTCGTTTATTAAAAGACGCCAGAGGAAGCTATAGAAGGCGGTCCCAAAGAAATCCACTTAGAAATAGGTTGTTTTATCCATTTAAGCGATTTGCAACTAAATAAATTTCGGGCTAACGTATTTACTGAATGAGTGGAAGAGGGGGGGGTGTATGTTCGTTATTTTTCGACACATTTATGCCAAAACTTCCTCTATCCATTATTGAAAGGAAATAATAATGTGAAATATATATATATATATATATATATATATATATATATATATATATATATATATATATATAGAGAGAGAGAGAGAGAGAGAGAGAGAGAGAGAGAGAGAGAGAGAGGGATATTTTCTCTTATTATGGCGCAATTTCGTCTGCTCAGCCAGATGGATGAACGGCCGGTTACTCAAGTGAGTAGCTCCTCAGATATCTTTTCTTGAATGGTCGATTAGTCGAGTGAGTATCATGTGACATTTTTAGTTTTACGATATCTTTTGGTTTGTTTGGAAGCATAAGCATTGTTTTCACCCTTAAAAAATTAAAACGTACGAACTTGCTAAGGAAGTGCAAAATATCGAACAAGCAGTCAGGTATTTGCAAGAAATAGGTATTTTGCATCAGCAGAGAATTTGCAAAAATGAGCACAACATGAAACTTTCGTTGTCCCAAACGAAATTGTAAAAACAAATCCGAATTGAGAGGCGATACCTGGTTAGGAGGGTCACAAATACCTATGGAAACAATCAACTTTTTCGTTCATGCATGGTGCAACAACTTAACAACTACTGTTTTTTATAAAGAACTATTAAAAATGTCATGCAATGCTATTTCTGACTAGAAAAACTATCTTCGTGAAGTGTGCGCAAATTCGTTAATCCAAAATCCTATAAAGATCGGTGAAAATGGAATGACAATAGGAATAGATGAATCCTTGTTCTCACGAAGAAAGAATAATGTCGGGGAGGTTTTGCCAGTGTAGTGTACTGTATACCAATTAATATTATCTCTCTTTAAAACCTACTTGTCTCATAAGGAGAAGCTCCCCTTGCTACTCAGGTCCTCACTTGTTTATCAATTTATGTGTGCTAGTTGTCAAACTCGCTACGTTGGTAAAACTACGCTACAATGGAAGCTGAGGATTTGCAAACATAAGGGGGTTTCCCACTATACAGACACACCCATTGCTAAACCAGAATTCTCTGCAATAAGGAATCATTCGGATACCTGTACTTCATTATTGTCCTCCTCAAATTTCAAAGTTTTGGGTTCTGCGGATAAATCCGTAGATCTCAACATTTTGGAATCCCAATTTATTCAAATGCTGAATCCAGAATTCAATTCGAGTCAGTCGTACAGACCACTTTAGATCTATTAATTCAAATATCTTAATTTTAATTTGTTTTATAATTCATTTTTACCTAAAATGTAATAATGACTCACTCAATGCCTCGATAATTATAATGATCTATTAGTTGGTTAACCATATTTCAATTATTTTAAACAACTACCATGTTTAGCTCAGTTCAAATTTCCCACATATTAAATCATTCGATTCCTGTTCTTCTCTCAAGTTGGTAAGTGTTCATTCATTTATTTCTTTTTTTTATTTTTGCTTGGTTTTCTCAGTTTGTTTTATAATTTAGCATTGTTTTTTCTTTGTAAGTTCGCATTGTCCTCTCTCAGTGATTTTTTTTGCATTGTTTTCTTGAAAATCTTACTAAAGTCTAAATTTATTCATTATTACATTGTCGCATTATTTTCTCTCAAAGTCAACAAACTTTATACTTATTGTCAGTCATTAATACCTATATCTCTTTATGTATTCTAAGCTTGCTTGCTTTCATATTGTTTTACTACATTATAGGCTGAAGATGAACATAGCTAATGTTTGAAACGTTTCAAATTATATATGTTTCGAATACTGGTTCTGGCTTTAACCTACATACTAAAATCGAGGTTTCCAAAGGATGTCCCAATTTCTACATTTATATATATATATATATATATATATATATATATATATATATATATATATATATATATATATATATATATATATATAATCACATGACACGTGATTTTATAGATGTATTTAAAGGCCCAAGGAAATGAAAATTGGTAACACAACCCGGAAAAACACTTGAACAAATAAAAGCTTAAGAAGGAAAATGGGAGATGTAAGGAACGGAAAGATAGGGCAAACTATGTTAACCGTTATATGAAAATAAATAAAGAAGTTGGATTTGAACCTGTGTCATTAAGCGCTCATCGCTTATATGACCAAAACGCTGATCGCCAGGATGGTAGTCTCCCTCCTTTCTGCTGCCATTCCTTCACCTTTAGCACATGTTCTTTCAAACCAGGATCCCACCGAGACAACCGTTCTACCAAGCCCCCAAATTTTCCACTTCTTTCATCTCCAATTCTTTACGAAGATCCTCTAAATAATATGCTTCTCTCCCGAAAAAAAAGAACAATGTCTATGGTCCGCCTCAAAAGATTGTCCTGTCTTGCTGCCTCAAATTCAATGGAAGTTTCCAAAATATTTTCAATACAGTTGTCTGATTTAAATCTTCTTTCAAAATCACGCCAGGCCAATAACATTCGATATGGACAATGAATCTTTCGTGTTCAGGAATTATGTTAGCTAGTTTTCTCCATTTTCCGCTTGCAGCATAACCCGGTGATGTTGCTCGACGCGAATGCGATTTTGAAGTTTCGGTTTCTTTTTGAAAGAGACGGCACGGGAAACAATATAGGGCCTGTTGTGATGGACTCCATACCAGCCAATCTCGTCTTGAAATTTCACCATTTTGATTTCGTACTGATAGTATACTCTCGGGGAATGCTTGTTGATTACTGCCACATGTAAATGATGTTGGGAAATTGAGATGGCCCTTTCTGACACATTCTTCAACTCTCTCCGCAGTTAATTTCTCATGAACAGCAATATCAATACCCACATCTGGCATTGTACTTGCAGTTGGAAGCGCAGTATTATTTGTCCCTTTTCTGAATACCATACCAGCAGGTGCCACTTCTGTTCTTTGATCATCTTCAGTTAGCTAACTTACAGCTAATAAATATTTATTTAAACTTAAAATCATTTCAGCAATCTGTTCCTCAGAAAATAAGACGGTATTAACAAGTTGTTACAACTAACAACATGACAATTAACAACTTAATAACAACCACTATATGTACATTCACCCTTATTTTGTTCCGTAATTTCGGGTATTGTTGCTTCACTTCTCAGATTATATAGCAATGATATATCTAATACAGAATTTATATATAACAGTTTAATTTAGTTTAATGGCTAAAAGAAAAAGAAAAAAATTATTATAAAATATTTTGTTTGGTAGAAAACTAATAGGAACGCCAAAAATAATCACTAAAATTATGTCATTTCGACAGAACACTCTCCGCAATACCAATTTTCGCAGCGTCAATCACTCTCCTTCTTCGGCCTCTTCTTCTTTTCCATATTGACGAAATATTATTATCACCATTGCGAGATTAAGGGCGAGTTTTAATTGTAATCTCGTTCCGAGGTAAACTAGAGAATACTATTTCCACTAGAAGTTACTCCCTACAATAAATATATGAAAAAGGTTTATCACTATAACATTTGATCTGTGCCCCTTCTCGACGGGCCTGTTAGTAAAGTGAACGTGTATTTGCAAACTGATTTAATTTCTGCCAACACTGATTTCAAATAAGTAATTGCAGCTAATAACTCGGGCTCCTTTTATTGAGCCTGTTCGCAGTTCATATATTTTCGTTCAGCGTCTGGCGGTCGTCTTAGAGGTGGCCTGTGTTAAAAAATATCATTCGTAGCAGACGTTCTCTCGACATCGTGACACGCGCTTGACTCGGGCTCCGAAATTTCAGCCCGAGTTGTTATATATAATCGTAAAAATTGAAACAATAGATCTATAGAGATTAGGATTTTAGTTTCAATCTATGAAAGGTCTTCGTTCTACAATATTCTTAAAGGAGCAAAAAATTATCCAGCACCTCGGGCTAATACGAACGAGCCTGGTAGGTGTAAAATACTAACTGGCATCTCTTGTCAAGAGTACAGGACAGGCGACAGTCAGATGGGTCTCTGGCTAATGTTTGTTGTGCACGCCGCTGTCGTTATTTGATTGCTGTTATTCAGTGCTTATGTGTGTAAAAATCAGTTGGGTTTTGCAGGGTTGCTTTATATTTACCCTTAACTTAGAAATGGAGAAACACATAGTGCTAGAAATAAAAGTAAGCCATTTGAGGTTAGAAATATTGCGGAAAAATGTAAAATTCTTCGAGGAAGCAGGCCGACTCCTTCATGACTGGAGTTCATGTATAAATGAAGTGAGTAATTTTTATATTAAAACTATATTTTTGGCTTATTGGTAAAATATCAGTGCACATATAAGTTTGCAGTGTGCATTAAGCCTCTTACCTTCTTTTATACATGTGTCTTATGCTAAATCATCTGTGATGAGCCCGAGTGACGCTAATGACTTGGAGTCACCTCTGATATATATATATATATATATATATATATATATATATATATATATATATATATATATATATATATACTAGGGGCGGCCAATAAGTTTTGCAATTCGGATATAAGGAAACGAGATATGAGGAAAAGTGTTTATTATTTTTCAATATAACTACCGTCGACTTCAATGCACTTGCGCCACTTGTCCCTGAGGCTTCGAATTGCCGAAAACCAGAAATCTCCCGACTGCTGTTCAATCCACTGCTGGACGGCGAGCTGGACATCTTCATCGTCCCCAAACCGGCGTCCACGTAGTGCAACCTTGAGCTGGCGCAATAAAAAGTAGTCGCTAGGGGCCAGATCTGGACTGTAGGGAGATGGTTGAGCTCCTCGAATCCGCACTCGCGCAGGGCAGCTTTTGCAACTCTGGCTTTGTGGACTTTGACGACGTTGAAGTCGATCATGGGGCGTGAGGTTTCTAGGGACACAACTGGCAGAGACCTTAGTCATGGCCAAATTGTCGTGGATGATGTTGATAACACTTCCATGTGATATTCCAAGTTCTCGCTCGATTTCTTCGACAATCACTCCTCGATTTTCGAGGATCATCCTCTCCACACGGGCAACATTGTCCTCGTTGGTCACGTCTTACGGGCGTCCTGGACGAGGGTCATCTTCAAGGCACTCACGACCATGGCGGAACTCTCTATTCCAGCGAGCATTGGTTGCATAGGAAGGGGCGGTGTCGGTGTACACTGCAACCATGTGTTCATGGATCTCTTTTGCATTCTTGCCTTCCTTGGTCAAAAATTTGATCACTACGCGGTGCTCAACCTTCTCCATTGTTGAAAAATTTGTGACTGACGATGTGCGATCAGCTACTGCCTCTTAAATAAACGAGGCAGGAGCGTGCGGCTGCAGGTCCTGACTTGTCATAACTTGTCCTAACACCCCCACAAACAGCCATCCCCCTTCCTCTGTTTTGCCCTACCGATTCGCAAAACTTTTTGACCGCCCCTCGTATATATATATATATATATATATATATATATATATATATATATATATATATATATATATATATATATATATGGATTGGACAAAATAATTGGAACAGTAGAAATTTAACACCGATATTTCAATAAGCCATTATATTACGAATATCCATCCAAATTTCATTGTGAGTGTTTTTTTTATTGTAGATACATAGTTTTATTTATTAACTTTAATGAGTATTTCTATTTCTTTTTCACATCGTTGTATAGATGCTAAGATGCGTGACCTAACTGGGTTCGAAAAAGGGCAAATTGTTTGGGCTCGAATTGCATGAGTTTCCGTCACCAGAACAGCGAAACTCCTTGGTTTTTCGATAGCTACCATATCAAGGACCATGACAGAATTCATGGCATGGCAAAACCTCTAGCAAGAGGAGTAATTCCGGCAAAACTTTGAAGCTAGCTGAGAGAGACCGAAGAGTGTTGAAACGAATTGTGATGAAAAACCCCAGGACAACTGCTCCTAAAGTGACTGAAGAGTTGAATCAACATCTCACTAGCCGAGTTTCGACTAAAACTCTTCGCCGTGAGCTCAATAAAGCCGGATATCATGGTCGACAGACCAATGGAAGCAAGTAATAGTCTCCGACGAGTCCAGTTTTCTCTTTTCCCGACTGCAGGGTGGGTATGTGCGGAGGCAGCCCGAGGAAGTTTTTAATCCTTACTGCCTTCTCCCCACAGTGAAGCACGGAGGAGGGTCAGTCATGGTTTGGGCAACCATATCTTGGCATTCTCTTGGTCCAATCCCAATACACAGCGCTCATGTGGTTAAGAATTGGTATGAAGAGCATATATATATATATATATATATATATATATATATATATATATATATATATATATATATATATATATATATATATATATATATATATATATATATATATATATATATATATATATATATAGAGAGAGAGAGAGAGAGAGAGAGAGAGAGAGAGGTAGATAATACATAGATACTTCACACTACTGTCAGGTAAACTGAAATGTAGGCCGTGATGATATGGGGCAGTATTCACCTTCACACTGCATCGAACACTCATGGATGATGCTCCTCATCTACTCAATAGACGAATTTTATAAGACTAAAACATCCAACATGAATTAGGTATTTTGACCTTCACTTTTTGACTCAGTAGTATACAAAGGGGTTCACTCACCCTGAGGGGTATTCTCTAAGTTGCAATTGTCAAAAATAAAGGTTAAAGTACCCAATGGCAACAGTTCTTTTTACTGCACTTACTGGAAAGCATGATGGTCTGCGAGTTATAAAGGAAGATCGACAAACCAAGGATGTTCCATAGACTATTACTGTAATTTAAGTCCCTGGTTCTACCCTCCTACATTTATTGGGATGTAGGCGATCCCCGCTCCACTTGCTGAAAGGCGGTAACGATGTGCCCGAACTGTTGGCTCAAGTCACCTCGCTTTTCCCTTCCCTCCTCCCTTTTCCTATCTTGAATCTCGATCTATTCCTGGTAAACTCGCACCTCCAGACACCATATGCCCGAACCCGTTCTCATTCGCCCCTCTGCACCTATCTAATTATTTTGAGTTGTTTGGCCCCAAAAGTCCGAAAGTCATTTGGATCCTATACCCTTACCAATTTTGGTCTCTCGGACAACGGAAACCATCTGCAGTTTCCTTGATCGCCAGCGGAAGCTCCGCACTAGTCCTACAGACATGGATACCATTAAAGCATCCTCCGAGTTTACACCCATCGACAGCACAACTGCAATGGGGAAGGGGTATTCATCGTTCAGTCCAATATCGCCTTTGAAGCCTGCCAGCTGCCTTCCCCATTTACCTCCCCCTTAATCCTTTTCTCTAGGAACCTCTCAAATTCATACATACCCAATATGAAAACTATATCCCTATCCCTGTTCACCCCCAGTCCCTTCCCTAAACACTCTTCCCAAGGCCCTCTCTGTTGGCGAAGATCTCGGTAGCAGTGACCACCGACTAATTAGATTTGTAGTCAAAGTCCCCAAGGCAGAGCCTGCAACTAGTAAATCAAGGAAACTGGATTTGAAAAGAGCAGACTTTGCAGGTCTACGCGCTGGACTGACTGACGCGAGGCTAGAAGTGTGCGAGGCTGTTTATGACTCGTGGAACAGTTTCGAAACCACATTCATGAGTCTTCAATCGCGTTTTATCCCTCTTAAATGCCCTCGTCAGTCTTTTGTTCCACCAAAGTGGTTTAATCAAGAAATCGGCCAACTGTTTAGCCAGAAGAGAAATGTGTACCGGCAATCGAAGATCTCGGGTGACTTTGACGAATACCAGAGGCAAGCCAGGAGAGTGAAGTCTAGCATAAGAACGGCTAAGCGGTCTGAGGAACTCCGAGTGGCGAGACTGTAAAGAGAATCCTAAGGAGTTTTTTGGATATGTAAACAGCCGTAAACCAATCCATCGAACGATTGGCCATTTGATGAATGAGGAGGGGACATTAAAGCACTTAGATGAAGAAAATGCTAACCTCCTGAACGACTACTCCTCTTCAGTGTTTACTTAAGAGTGTGGTCCCATCCCTCAGCCAACGGATCCCTACTCGGGGAAAAAGCTGGAGGATATGGACTTCACCGACGGAGAAATAAAAAAGAAGATCAGTGACCTAATGACAAATAAGTCACCTGGCCCGGATGGGTTTCTACCGAGGGGTGTTGAAAGAAGTGCGCGATCAAGTGTCACGACACCTGAGCGCAATCTTCAACATGTCAATCCAGGCCGAATGCGTTCCTAGAGACTGGCGTAAAGCGGAGGTGACTCATATGAACAAGAAAGGAGACCATAGCCAACCGTCGAACTACCGACCTATCAGTCTGACTTCGATAGTCGGTAACCTCATGGAAAGCATGATGGTGGACAAAATGACGTCGCATTTAGAGTCAAACCTGCTACTGAGGAGTTCCCAACACGGCTTCCGAAAGCAACGGTCATGCCTGACGAACCTTGTGGAATTCTTCCACTTCGTGTTCAGTGAGCACGATCGGGACAAGGCGGTGGATGTGGTTTACTTAGACTTTCGGAAAGCCTTTGATAAGGTACCACACCGCCGCCTTCTCCGGAAAGTGCGAGCGCTGGGCATAGACGGACAAGTAGCCGGCTAGATAGAGAACTGGCTAAGCGGCAGACATCAACGGGTGGTGGTGAATGGACAGGCTTCTGAGTGGGTGCCCGTTACTAGCGGAGTGCCTCAAGGTTCTGTCATAGGACCACTACTATTTATCATCTACGTCAACGACATAGACGGGGACATGGTTGTTAAGATTTCTAAATTTGCCGACGATACCAAGCTTGGTATTAACGTTGCAAAGGGTGGGAATACTGCCCGCCTGCAAGATGATCTTCGGAAGATTGGGGAGTGGTCTGATACGTGGCAAATACCTTTCAACGTAAACAAATGCAAAGTGATGCATATCGGCCACCGAAATTCTTAATCACCCTATATCCTTAGGGGCACTGCTCTTAAATCCACCGACACTGAGGAGGATTTGGGTGTAACTATCACGAGTGACCTTAAGTTCTCGAAACAGTGTATTGAGGTGGCGAATAAAGCTCAAAGGATGTTATGGTATATAAAGCGCCAGTTTGGATATCGAAACAAGGAGATAGTACTGTGTATTTACAACTCCCTCGCCCGACCGCACCTGGAGTATGCCGTAAAATTTTGGAGTCCTTTATTTCGAAACGACATCGTGAGATTGGAACGCGTGCAAGCCAGGGCAACCAAACTGATTCCCTCTATCAGACATAAAAGTTATGAAGATAGATTAGGGGAATTAGATATGTTCTCGTTGGAGATCCGCAGACTACGTAGTCAGCTTATCGAAGTGTTTAAAATACTTCCAGCTCAGCGAGGGGAGAACAAGAAATCACGGCTTTAAACTTGAACTGAAGCGATACCACCATGATATGTGTTGGAAATTCTTCACTTACAGTATCTGCGGTAGTTGGAACGCACTTCTGACGGAACTTGTCAACAGTGAATCTGTTGACCAGTTCAAGTCAAGAATAGATAAAGTCTTGCGAAATCGCCGTTAAGATCCTCGCGAGTGATCGTCGAGTTTGCCAACGGACACCCTCGAAGATTGTGCCAAAAGTACCCTCCCTGTATGGACCGTAAGGGCTTGTAGGGTACTTATTATTTTTGTAGCTCCTTTTAGCTCTCCAATTCCCCAATTTTCCGAGCTCTTTCCAAAACCCACTCTTTCCGCACCAAACGCCTCACGAATGCTCTGCATCTCAGCAAATCACTTCATCAAATCGCTGTCTTTTACTACTCTTCCTCCGCCTTCCACCTTGCTCGGATATCTCTAATCCCCATGCATCTACCGAATTTACCACTCCACTTTCCTTATCCAAACTGCCATTCACCTCTCCAATATCGCCCTAAGATAGTGCGTAGTAGTCCCCTCCCCTCTATTCCAACATCTCTATACCACTCGCACTTGATTCTAAACTAGCTTAAGGCTCGGGTATTAATCCAAACCTTTCGGGTAATCTATCCCTACCCTCGTGTCTAAACGCTAATCTCAAGTTTCCATTATCCTAATTTCCCTTTTAATCTCCCCTTCTTGTAACTTCGTATCAAACCAGTTAGCTCTGTCTCCAATATTGTGTAATACGAGGCCGTCAGGTTCCAAAGACCATCTTTCTTGATTCTATCCATAATCTTTCCCTCTAGATCTCCAGACCGTTTTTCATTTGGAAGAATTTAACTGCAGGGGCCACGCCTGGAGCGATTGCTGTTCAACTTTTCTCGCGCCCACTCCTCTGTCATATATGGTCAAGACATCATTCACATGTATTAACGTCGAGTGTCTAACTTATCGATATCTTAGACCCACTCTGTTTCCACTTTTGGTCTTTCACTCATTTCTGATCTGAATCGCTACTGAAATTCTTTTGGTGTGTCCTCGGAAAAATTTGGTAGCGACATTTTGTTTTTGTTTTTTAATTTTATAGAGCCCATCTGGCAAATGCCCACTTGGGCATAAGACGCCGAAAAACACGACAGCCTAGAACTAGGCTACTTTAAAATGAAAATATGAAAACATAACAATGATATAAATTGGAAAAACTTAACACTCAGAAAGCAATCTCCGGCAGCGGGGGGAGGTCCCCCTCACCCCGGTGCAGGAGAGTGCAACCTACAAACAAAACAATAACGAAGAAAAAACAAAAGTGAACCTTAAATAAAGGGGAGTAGCCCGGCCTCCCCCCAAAAGTCAACAAGTCCACAAGTCAATGTGCACGAATCCGTCCCGAGTATAAGGGACAGGCAGAAGCGACCCCGCCCATCCAGGTACCGGGACAGGTATCGTGCGCGAAGATCACCCAGACTGGGACATTCGACAAGAATGTGCCGAACAGTCTGGAATACGACGCAGTCGTCGCAACATGGCGCAGGCGAGCGCTCCATCAAATAACGATGCGTCACACGAGTGTGTCCGATTCGGAGACGACAGAAAGCGACCTGAAGCCGCCGCGGCATTGAGGGATAGGTCCATGGGAACATTCGCGGCGCAATGGCACGCAACTTTAAGTTCTCTTCGACCATCTCACATCTTCTTTGCTAAGCAGTCAGAAGAGCTGCACGTATTCCTGCCATCTAGTCGGTGTGAGGAAGAGCCAAACGCTGGTCCTGTCGCATAGTCTTCGCGGACTCTTTGGCGCCCTCATCGGCGCGCTCATTCCCCAAAACTCCAACATGTCCAGGAACCCAGCAGAAGATAATCTCGACATCTGCCCGGCTCGCCAAAACCGGGGCGTCACGGATATCGCGAACCAGGGGATGCGGGGAGTCCAATGCCCCGAGAGCACTCAGGGCGCTTTGTGACTCGCTATAGATCACAATCCGGTCTCCAAACCGGGCACGTCGCGTAATCTCCCGTACCGAGTGGTGTATTGCCACCAGCTCGGCCGTGAAGACAGACAATGCGCTAGCAGAGCCCCGGTGACTTAAAACAGAGGGGATACGGCGTGGAAGCCACCCCCGCTTGGGACTTGCAGCCATCCGTATACACTGGCACGGTTCCAGCGTGACACGAGGTGCGCTCAAAAAAGGTCGAACACAATACTCCGGGAACAGTACAAGCTTTGGAAGCAGAGGCGTGGCGACAAATAGCCAAATGTGGTACCCTCCAGTGTGGCGTCCTGGGCAGAACCAGGGGCGCCACCGGCTCGAGAGCTATATCTACCTCTCGAAGGAGTTTCCTGGCCCTAAACCCAAAGGCCTTAGGGTATGACTGGCGTCTATCGCCGGCGTAGGCACCGTCGAGATCAGCTGCGGATGAAGTGAAAGCTGTTGGCGACTGCGAAAAGCGCCGGGCTCGCGCATACAGGCGAGTGATACACTGCACGCGGCGCAGAGCGAGTCGCATCTCCCCATCATCGATCAAAAGGTTCTCAATGGGGGAAGTGCGGAAGGCACCGGTCGTAAGGCAGAGGCCGTTGTGGTGGATCGAATCCACCTTCCGCAATAAACGCTCGGCTGCGGATGCATAAAACTCGCATCCGTAGTCGAACTACGAACGAACAAAGGATCGGTAAAAAAGTAGGGCAGTAGCTCTATCAGGGCCCCAAGCGCTGAACGTCACGGAACGGAGAATGTCTATGGCGCGGGTACAAGAGACCCTAAGGCTGCGAATATCAGCCTCCCAGGTAAGGCGTCGGTCGAATACAAGACCAAGGAAACGGTGCGACTCAACCACATCCAGGCGCACCCCATTAAGAAACAAATCTGGGTCGAGGTGGAGCCGTGGATGGCGGCAGACGTGCACCACCTTAGTCTTGGCCAAAGAAAACCGAACCTGTGCGCTTCGGCATAGTGAGAGACGCGGTTCAATGCCTGTTGGAGTCGAAGCTCCAGAGTTGATATCTGGGCCGTGCCAAAAGAGATCGAAAGGTCGTCCACGTAGAGCGTAGCGAGAACATCTTCCGGCAGCACCGAGGTGATGCCGTTGACGCTCAGGGCAAAGAGTGTGGCACTGAGGACACTTTCCGGCAGGACACCCTCTTCCTGCTCCTTTGGGCAAGAGAGAGTTCCTCCCACCCGTACGCGGAATCGACGATCTCGCAAAAATTCAGATATAAAGACGGGAAGGCGTCCCCTCGCCCCTATCGCGGGGAGAGTCTCCATACTACCATATCACCATGCAGTATTATAGGCCTTCTCCAGATCGAAAAAGACCGTGGCTTAGTGCAGTCTACGAAGGAAAGCCTCGCAGACGGCATTTTCCAGACGGAACAGAGCATCTGACGTGGAGTGTAACTTGCGGAAGCCACACTGTGCAGAAGACAGATGGCCTCTGCTGTCCAGGAAAAAGGCTAATCTAACATTTACCAATTTCTTTATTAATTTGCACACGCAAGATTGTAGAGAGATTGGGCGGAAACCGGTCGGGGTAGTATGATCTCTTCCCTGTTTGCGAAAGGCGAGCACAGTAGTGATTTACCAGGAGTCTGGGAGAAGACCCTTCACCTAGATCATGTTGAACAAATCTAACAGAAAGGCCATGCCTCGTTCACCCAGGTGTCGAAGCATGGCGTACGGGACATCGTCCGGACCATGGGCGGTGTCCGCGCATGAAGCGAGAGCGGAGCGCAACTCACTCACAGTAAACCTCTCGTTAAAGAGTTCTCCGCCTCTTGAGGTAAAGTACAGCCGGCGGCCTTCCGCAACATCACGACGTGCATTGAATGCTGGTGGAGCAGCATCCTGGCTAGAGAATGCGGAAAAAGCGATCGCTAAGGATCCTGCCACGGACGCGGGGCCCGAGATTGCGTTCCCATTTTCCTGGAGAACGGGAGGGAAGGCCTTCGAAAACTTGCCCCGAATCCTTTTGACTCGCTTCCACACCTCAGCTAAAGGGGTCTTCGCGTTAAGTGAAGACACGTATGCCCGCCAAGAAGAGCGGCGGGCGTGCTTTGAAATATACCGGAACCTAGCCCTAGCCCGACGAAATTCAGCGACAGTGAAATCGTTTGGGCGGCGCTTATAGGGCATGTATGCATAACGCTTCTGTTTTGAGGGCCGTTTCACACTCAGCCGACCACCATGAAAGTTGTCGGCGTGCAAAACGGCCAGGCGTTCTCGGAATAGTATCAGGCCCGCGGCGATGAGGTTGCCGGAGAAAAATTCAACGGCCTCATCTACCGACCTAAACTCCTCGATTGAGATAGAGAATTGAGTCATTTCCTGAAATGCAGGCCACCGCGCCCGCGCCAAGCACCCTTGAGGTGGGCTCTCAGGCGGCAGTTGCCCTGAAAATGATATTTGAATGGGAAAGTGATCACTACCATGGAGGTCATCCACAACCCCTCAATAAAAATAAGGCTGTGCATCTGAAAAGCACAAAGATAGATCAAGGCAAGAAAATGAAGTGGTTCTCGGACAGTGATGCGTAAACTCATCCACGTTTAGGACACCCATCTCAAGCTCTTCGATCAGATCGGCAAGGACTTGTCCCCTGGGACTTATGAATTAATCTCCCCAGAGGAGGCCTGCCGTTCAGATCCCTAAGCAAGAGATATGGCCTCGGCAACCGTGCCACAATGCGGCGGAAGTCCCCCACGTCGAATTCAGCTGACGGTGAAAGGTACGCAGAAATGATAGTATACCTCCTATCCAGGTGCAGCTGCACAGCCACTGCCTGAAAGGAGGTATCTAAAGAGAAAGAAGGAACGGAGACATCATGCCGGGTGTAAACCGCGCATCCCATAGCCCGGCCATCCCGCGGTGGTGGGGTCGCAAGACCCTCATACCCCGGGAGGGAGGGCAGGGGGCACGCGCCTAGCATGGTCTGCTGCAAAAAGATAGTTTACGGGGAACGGGACGATACGAGCCTTCGCAGCTCCTCCCAGTTGGCCCGGAGTCTACGGCAATTCCATTGAAGAAATATGCCCTCCAGGCCTATCTCGGAAGAGAAGCGTGGGCCCTCCTCGAACAGAATACCCTCACTGGAATGGCCGTACGCTTCCCGGAGGCAGAACTCCGGGAGCTGTTGGCCGGACAAAGCGTTGAAGGCGCTATCGCCTTAGAGGACATATTGGGGGATGTTGGGCTCGCAATGCGAGTCTTTTCCTCCCTCCTCTTTGAAACCCTAGGCGGGCGTTGCGGCTTCGGAGGTGAGGGGCCCTCTTTTCGAGGAACCACCGTCCCCCAGCGTGACCGTTTCGCCTTACGGGAAACGGTCACGCTCGAGGCAGAGGGCAGAGACCTGGTTTTAGCCGGGGCTGGGTGTGAACCCTTTTTGCCGCCAGCTTTACCAGGGGAGCGCCTGGGTAGAGTAGAGCCCGCAGAAGGGCTTAGAATGGGCGCGGAAACAACCGTGCTCGTTGGCCTGGATGGGCCAGGAGCCAGGGTGCCCTTCTAACTATTGAGGCATATGACGTCCCAGGCAGAGCTTAGTGCGCCAGGACCAAGTCCTTAGCCTCGCAGAATGAGAGTCGATCCTGAGCCTGAACGGCCAGGATTTCTTTCTCAAGGAGATAAGCACCACATTGCTTCGCAGAAGCTGGGTGCGGCTCTTCGCAATTGACATACTTGGCTAAACATGATTTGGACTTATCGTGTGCGGCCTTGAAGCAATTTACACAGACTTCGGATGACCCTGACTTTGCACGTCTACAAGAACGATTTGTATGGACGAAGCGGTGACAGTAATAGCACCGCCACGGCAGTGGCACGTATGCCTTCACGCGGTAGCGGTACCAACCGGCACGCACCGACTCAGGGAGCTTGTTACAGTCCAACGTGACGAAGAGTGTAGGAGTGGGTCTCGAGGCCCCTCCCTGTTTTCTCATCACACGTTCGACCTTGACCGCCCCATGGTCGGCCAGCTTTAAGGTTATGTCCTCAATGGAGTAGTCAACGAGTTCCCTCGCAAAAACTAATCCTTTCACAAAGTTCATGGTAGAGTGTGGCGTCACACTCACCGGGGTGCCATGAAGTGTCCGAAGATCACTTATCTTGGCCGCCTCGGCGGGATTCGCTGCATTCGCCAGAAGGCTTTTTTCCGAGAAACAACTCACCTTCGGCTCTCTACCAATTGCATTAGCTAATCCTCTTCTCTGATGGATTATGTTGCCCTTGGCCAACATGGTACCATTATTGGATCGAATAACGAGGAAGCGTTTGAAGCCAGCGAGCTCGAAAACGCCAGGTAACCTCTGAATTACGGGCCATGATGTCATCGAGGCTCCGCCCTGCGCACTTTTAGTCTTTCTCATAGTCAGGGGCTCCGCACTTGGGGAGGGCAGAGGGGCCGGATGTGCCGATCTTGGATTGGTCGCCTACCAAAGTGGCAGCAGACCCATCCGTCCCCGTAGCCGCCGCGGATGTAGAGGAGCCCCGAGTCTTTTTAGTTTTTCTTGTCTTTTTCTTCTTTTTAGGAGAGGAGGGCGGGGAATAAACCCGTTTTTCACCTCCTCCGGCAGAAGCCCCTAGGCCAGATGGACCGGCCTCAGCCAGGTTCTTCTCCGAAATGGAGAAGGTCCTGGTGGTCGCAGGGGCACCGTTTGGAAGAGATCCCTCCCCTCTATGTACTGCCTCAGAAACCATAGCCGTTTGAGGAGGACCTTGCATATGGGCTGATTCGGGTTCGGTGTTTGGCGCCGAGCCCGGATTCCCTCCCATGGAAGGCCCTACCGTCTGAGGCTAGGTTTCCTCAAGGACCATGTCTATCACAGGAGGGGCCTCCAGTTGGCCTTCCCCTTCCAGGACATCGCAGGTGCCCTTAGCAGTGTCGCCAGTCTTGTGTTGGGATGCACAGGTCTTGACCCCGGCTGGGTTTCCTCAAGGACCATGTCTATCACAGGAGGGGCCTCCAGTTGGCCTTCCCCTTCCAGGACATCGCAGGTCCCCTTAGCAGTGTCGCCAGTCTTGTGTTGGGATGCACAGGCCTTGACCCCGGCAAGGTTTAAAATTCTTGCCAGCAGGTCTTTTGAGGGAAGCGACCGAAGGGGCCTGGCTTCCCTCTTGCCCCTAAGGGGGTTTGCCCTACCGAGCCGCTTACACGAGGGGCGGTCGACAATGGGCTGCCTGCTGGCTTTCTTGGCAGTCCCCTTACAAAGAAAAGGAGGGACTGCCAATGGAAATAGGTAGGTGCCCGAAAGCACCTCCAGAGAAGGGGGTGAGAGCGAGTCCCCTCCACCCGTAGGCTGTAGGAGAGGAGTAAGCCTTCTCTCCGGTTAAAGAAGTATGGAGGGTCCCCTGCGCAAGCACAGGAGGGGGACCTCCATTTTTCAGGTAGAGCTGCCCCGAGGGCGGCTTCGTTGATGTGCAAGGGGAAGTTGAGGGGTTTTTTTTTGTTTAGGTTGTTCATCATTGGGCATGGTGACCCTTAAATTTTCTGCGGGACGCAATAGCTCATCACCTTTCACAGTTGCCCGCACTGCAAGAGGTGCTTACAGGCCTGGCAGAGCCAGACGCCGCCAATGGGACCACCCCTCCCGCTTGGTGGCCTGGCACTCCATCGGCAGGCATGGCGGCACCACCTTGAACACGGCGTAAAAAGATAGATTTTTAATAGGAGAGGAAAAAGGGATGTGAGGAATGTATGGGTGGGGATGAAGCAGGTTATTAAAAAACCTCCATTCCGAACCGGAGCTCAGGGGTTAGGGTTTGCTCTCCCCTTCCCCCTCAGCCCCGATCCAGGACGGTTGGCTTGAGAAGAAGGTCAGCATCTACCCTGTGAAATTAGAGGCTGAACAGAGAAAGTTGTGAGAGAGGTTGTATGAAAAGTGACGAGGTAGGGGAGAAATACAGGCTATCTGAAGGAAGGAAGAGAGGCTAAGCTGGGCCCGGACGGAGCGTTGGATCCCGTCAGCACGGCGGCCAGGATGGAAAATCGCCGTGCCCCTTACGGGGTTGGTAGCGACAACTCACAAGTACTTATGAACGGCACCTCATTTATATTTGAAGGCGATTTGCAGAGAGGCTGGCCCTCTACTTCGCCTCATTTTCAAAATCCTCAAAGGACAATCCAGTCTCACATCTATTTCATCCTACTAGCGATGAATAATTAATATAATGAGTCTTCTATATATAAGCTGCACCATGCCATTTCTTCCTGTCGGTCAACTTCCCCTTACCCTGTCGAAATGCTATACTGTATCATCCCATAGACGCATAACGCTGTACTTAGTCCTGGCTTTGATCTGCCTGGAGGGTAGATTCACCCTTACCCTTATGGCAATAGTTTTGTCTGTCCTCAATCTGGACCTCGACCTCTCGGACGTTTCATTCTATCGTCCCCTAGCCATGACCCCCTGTAAAGACTTCTAACAATTTTGCATTGTACTTGAACCCTTTCTCCGATTTAGCTATGACGTCCTGGTGATATTCTTGCTCCGTGTTGCCACGGTGGTTGTCTTCTTGACATACGCAAAGCTTATTTAATTACTCACTGCTCCTCCATTACCAATAGTTTGTTCTCCCTACCTTCATTTTCCAGGTCCTGCGTGACCGATCTTTCCAGGTTCATGAAGTTTCTCTTAACACAGTAGGATGGTGTTTCCTTGTATCTTTCCTAAGCCGCCTTCTCATTTATTTTGTGATCATAACGGTTACTTTCTCTCTTACTCGTCCAATTAACAACGAACTTTCCGCTAGCAAACTAGTGATCTACTACTACTGTGGTAGGTCTCTTCCCACGCTCGTCAGAAAGGCTCAACGAGTCATGACTTTGCCAGGCGCGCGTGCCGCTTCTCAGCTATTCTCATTCTCTCGTCACGAGTCATCTTGTTTCCAAACTTAATACCTGGCGAATCCTTCCGCGAGGTTTATAGGCCACATCTTTGATGAGAAGCTCTCATGGAATACTCCTGACTCGTATCTTATTGCAGCCACCCGGTATACACTTAAACTTCCCACAGTAGTGAATCGCTGAGGGCTACACGTTATTTTGGCTATAAAATTCATTGGTATTCTGCAGTATATAATTCAAATCCCTCATCGACCCTCTAACTCCGTGGTCAAATTCAAACCAGGTTCTTTGACAGAGTAGAAAGGGTTTTTTATTATTTTCCATTAGCTAGCCTCCAGAGGCTCCAGAGCCTCAGTGCAGAATGCAACATCTCATCCCTATCAGACAGGCACAACTATCTACAAGGACATTCCTCCGCTTCCGCCGGATGCCCACATTATGTTTACAGCTAGTATCCATTGCCTCATCTACTGAGACTACTATGCCTTCCTAAGGACAGTGGCCCCACTCTTCAAGCCTTCCATTCCCTCCGCATCCAATATATCAAATCTCTTTCTCTGGTGACCTTCAGTGGATGTTTCCCAGGTCAAAAATATTTATCATCTCTTGCCAAGTGGGATATCTATGAAACCGGTTGGGCCGT
The DNA here is from genome assembly GCA_963969495.1 of Ceratothoa steindachneri. NCBI lineage: Eukaryota > Metazoa > Arthropoda > Malacostraca > Isopoda > Cymothoidae > Ceratothoa > Ceratothoa steindachneri. The sequence continues at coordinate 79,611,966 of OZ018330.1, read as the reverse complement.
TCTATCAGAGTTCCTCAGCCACGTGTACGCCGTCTCTCAGGACACAACCATCTTCACCGATGATTCCCGTTTAACTGCAGAGTTCATAACATAACATAATTTCACGGATGACAAAAGCCACAAGGACCTATCAAAGGTCATCCGCATCCGTCAAAACCCACCCACAAAAAGCACCATCGCCAGGGGAAGACAAAATCAAAGTCCCCCACAATATAATATAACATATGACAAAAGCCACAAGGGCTCATCATAGGTCATCTGAGTCAAACGGCCTCTTTTTTTAAGGCCCTCAAACTCCCAAGAAAACTACATCCAGAGGCCGTTGTAGTGGAGACGATGCCTCGTCGCTTCTTTTCCTTCCATCTCCCCTTCCCGGTGTTCATCGTACAGAGCAGAGCTGTGCTCTATCCAAAAGGCTTTCTATACTATCTCAATACATCCTTCTAACGACTTTGTGTTGTTCAAGAATTCCTGATACACTATTTCTGCTTTATCTCATTACTCCTATCCTAAGCCTATAATCCGAGAGATCCGAGTACTCAATAGGTTTTTGCCCTCGCACAATACGCTTATCACGTTCTGCTGGGTGCCTGAATGAAGCAGACTATCGAGCTGTTCAGTCGGCCTCCGGCCTAGTACGTTCACCTCCCCATCACTGATCTTCCATACTTAAAGAGGATTCAATGCACAATGGCTAGTTGCCCAGTAAACTCGGCCTATCACCAATCTTAACAGTATTAAACCACTCCTAGGATGCTGGGTTTCTTCCTTCCCCTGCTCCAGCCATAAAAAGGTCTTGCTTATTTCTTCCGCCTGGGTCATACCAGGCTGACCCATGGGCATCTAATGTCCGGCGACTTCCCTCCCATCTTTAACTCTTGTCGTGCCAATCTCACCGTGCCTCGCGTGTTTGTAGAATGCTTCGTTTACATATTCCATCCCCCGTTTGCGCTTATTGTCTTTTCTCTCTTCCTACCCTGAGTCACAACGCGCGTTTAATCCAACCAATTACTCCTTGTCCTCCTTTAATTACTTCTTTTTCTTCCTCTCTGTCACTAGTCTGCTTCTTTCGATATAATTGCGCATTAATTGCCCTTCCACTGTCAATGGACAGTGAAAAGTCTTGCTGAATTGGAGGTATAGGCATCAATCGGTGGTCAATCTCACTCCTATTAAAACAATGTCAATGGTGTGGGAAAATAATCTAATGGCATACAGCTTAAGACCCACATTTGTCTCTGTATAAACATTTGTCTATGGCTTTAATAATAGGGGACTTTTTATTTAATAAATGGACTTTAGTCTCCAAGATCACATGCATATAGAACACTTTAAAGAGTATTAAAGAAAGGATCGTGCAGTTCACCGATCAATTTAAAACCCAAACTTAGGTACATTAAGAGATTTATTATACTATAGCATTGAAAGTAATAGCAATGGGAGTAATAGCAATAGGAGAAATGTCCGAGAATTAGTTTGCCATTAGGCATCGGAACCACTTATAAAAGAATCACCAAAGATGAAAATATATTAGTTTAACTTTTAAAGGAAATAAAAAAAAATTAGAGTTTTCTAAAATTATCTTAGGAATCTTTGGAAAATCTTGACTGCAGAAGACGGAGCCATTGGACTTCTAATATCAAGGCGCGGGTTCGATTTCACCAAATTCGAGCACTAAAATTTTCAACAGCGTCAGAGGTGGGCGCTCATTGGCGGATACGGTGATACTTACTTCCAGGGAGAGGAGGGGGGAAATAGCCCCCACACACCATCACGCGAATAACTAATTACGACACCGTTATCATGACCCTTCCTGTGTTCACAACACAGCATACCCACTCTCTTTTCTATTATTCCACATACCCCGACGTGGAATAATAATGTACCCTATGGGGTTACCCAATACCCATACCCACATACCCATGACGCAGAATCACGAATGGTTCTCTGATGGTTGGTTGGTGTCAAAACACAATGCTACACTTTCCTCCAAACGAAGACGTGTTTTAGCATTTGCTAGTGATTGTCATTCTGATCTTTATGCGAATTTCATTATTCGTTCATGGGATCTGGTCCAGGATTCGAGGGTGGGAGGGTGGGAGGCCGGTTCGGATCATTTTATCCGGGGGATCAAATCACTCTTCCGCCTTTCTTTTGAGGCGCATCTCGCGACCAGCGGCAAACCTAAAATGAAAGCTGCAGCCGCAGAGCGACCATCGTCTCTAATTGAGCGCCTCCAATGTGCATCTCCACTGAGCGCCTGCTCTTTGTGAAGGGGCCATACACGTACATGACAGTCATAAGATGTGGGCACGGCCGGTGGGTGATGGTGTGCCTATCGATGAAAGGTCAGTGTGCCCTCGGGTCAAGTGTCGAGGTCATTTAAAGAGCTCAGAACTTAGGAAAAAAAGGTTCCTTATTTTATTATTGGATTTTAAAAGAAGATATTTTATTTTTCAGCAAAAAAAGACAAATACTAACGAGGGAATTTTCCCCAGAAAGCTTGGAGAGATGTTGGTAAAATGGGGAAGTTCAGGTATCGAACATGTGTGGGAGAAACATAGTCCGAGTGGTTAAATGAGGAGCATCATTGGGGCACAGGGACTGGAAAAGTGCGCTGATAGGAAGAGGGCAGTGATGTAAAAGAGAGATTTTCCTTAAGTGGGAAAAAAATAAGGAAAGAGAAAGAGTAAATTGCATGTGTGGAGTAAAAGTCGCAAACGTAGGATAATAATAATGATAATGATGATAATAATTATGATAATAATGATGATAATGATGACGATGATGATGCAGGGACTTTCTCTGTGGGAAGCTACAATTTAAGATGGGATCCGAACCGTGTGGTCACGACCGCCCAGTAACTGACGAAAAATCGACACGAATCGTGGCTCCACCCACCAACTAACCACACTCAATGTTTCTTAACTTCGCTCAGCTGTAAGAAGGACGACAGGGGAAGGGTGAGGAAGCTAAGCCAATCCACGGTCACCCAACAAATACATTCCCGCCCCATGGCGTTGTTGACAGCCATACCCCCCCCCCTCCCCCTCACGCGGGCACCAGCCATTAAGACCCAGGGAACTTGGGAGAGTCTTCATTACAAGACAAGGGTAGGGTGTAGAGATTATTGGGCCTTTCTAGTCCACGTGCGCTCCACGTAGTCTCCTCTGTTGATTGTAAACGACTTGCAACCATAGAAATTTATGCCCACCCCCGTCCCCCTCGCCCCCCTTGCCACAAACTGATGTGTTTCAGTTGGTAATCTCAGATGCCTCTGTGTACAAATTTGCACACCGAAATTTGTAACACGTCTCTCCGATCTCACACTTAAGGACTTGCCATTTGAGTCTGACAAACTAAGTCCTTTCCGCTTCCCCATTTATTTCTCTTTATCCATATCTTTTCATCTGTTAATCTTTCTCGCCCTCGCCCCCTCCCTGTGAAAATCTTCTTTGGTTAACCATTTTTCTTTCCTCAATTAATAATTTGTGCAATTTCAAACCGTAACTGAAACCCTACGCATTTTGTATATCGTCCACCAAAGACTAGAAATACCTCGCACTTTATCGCTAAGACCTACATTGACGAGGAGTCTTATTTGCTTTTTTTTCCTTTCAGAGTTCTCGGGAGGTTCACATGAAGGCTCTGAGTGAGCTGCAGACCTCGTCTGCCTTGAGAGCGAAGCCAGGTAAGATTCCTTTAATTAAGGAGAGATCTCAAGTAGGTCGCGAGGCCAACGCCTCGGCTAAAGTGGCTAAATTCTTTTATCTCTGCCAAAACAAAGGGACCGACAGTGGTGCTTAGATTTCACCGCTTCTCACTGACAAAGTTCATGTAGGTACCGGGTGAGAACTTTAAGCTGTGAAAAATATTGTTTCCTCCCCACACTGGTGACATAACCAAGCGTTCTAATACTACTTATACATCTTTCATTTCTAAATCCATCACCTTCATACGTAGATATTAGAGGATATAGAATGAATAGATATCTAACAGGAAAATGGCTAATGCTGGAACCAGGGTAACAGGACAAGTGATCGAAAAGAGTTTAATGATGTTGATTATCTGTATCTACAAGACGCTGGATCTGTTCCTGCGGCCACAACATTGTTCGCTCATAACTAACGGTTATTCACGAAGGCGCGTAAACTGCCGGGCGTACGATGTGAAAGTTTACTTATTGTAGAGTATATATTATATGATAAGGAGAGTGCGCAATTCTCCTGAATCTGTCTTTACCCCACAAATAATAATAATAATCAGCAAGTAAAGATATTTTTGCGCCACAATATGAGAATTTCAAACAATATGCATCTGTATTTATTTGCGACAGGACATTTTATCCCAGTCAACGTCGGATGAGTAATTTCAAATTCAACTTTAAAGCAATCAACTGTGTCTCATTCTCCTTTGCAATACTTACGCAAAGTTGTGGCAGAATTAACATAAGATTATTTGAAGGATGACAAAAACAGCCAGGGCCTATCAAAAGTCTTACAAGTCAGAATATTAAACCAAACTCTCTACAATGGTAAACTTGCATCCATATGACGGCATCCTCAAATCTGTAAGTAAGATAAATAAGGATAAGAAATCCAAAAACAAGAACACAAAGAGAGATGGGGAAATGTCATGTTTTAATCGAGTCCTTCGAGTAAATAAGCGCTACACGAACCATCCGAATGATTTCACTCTGTGTGAATTTCATCGGCTAAGGGCCAAATACGGTTTGGTTTCGAAGCACTTTCACCGCTATTTGATGGCATACATGCCCTTCATTATTATGGGATGACCACTGTGGCATAGGTGTAGAAGCTTGTCATAAGGATTCGGGGAAAAGTCTATCAGCTCCCCCCCCCTTCCTCCATCCAAGAAACGGGGTGACCATCTCGAACCAGTGTCCTTGGGGAAATCCTTCGCGACTACTGTCTCCGAATTCTGTAGTCAGGATGCTGTTTTACCGATATGTAAAGCTCGCCGATTGTCCTGTGCCTCCAAAGGTTGAGAGCCCTTTGACGACCTGGTTTCGTTAAGGGATTTGTATTTTTCCCACCGCTTCGTATTAAAATGCCTCCCCTAGCCCTGACGATATCTCGTATGCCGATTGTCCAATACCTCCAGAGGTTGAGAGCCCTTTGACGACCTGGTTTCGTTAAGGGATTTGTATTTTTCCCTCCGCTTCGTATTAAAATACCTCCTCTAGCCCTGACGATATCTCGTGTGCCAATTGTCCCATACCTCTAGAGGTTGAGAGCACTTTGACGACCTGGTTTCGTTAAGGGATTTGTATTTTTCCCTCCGCTTCGTATTAAAATGCCTCCCCTAGCCATGACGATATCTCGTATGTCGATTGTCCCATACCTCTAGAGGTTGAGAGCCCTTTGACGACCTGGTTTCGTTAAGGGATTTGTATTTTTCCCTCCGCTTCGTATTAAAATGCCTCCCCTAGCCCTGACGATATCTCGTATGCCGATTGTCCCATACCTTTAGAGGTTGAGAGCCCTTTGACCACCTGGTTTCGTTAAGGGATTTGTATTTTTCCTTCCGCTTCGTATTAAAATGCCTCTTCTAGCCCTGACGATATCTCGTGTGCCGATAGTCCCATACCTCTAGAGGTTGAGAGCCCTTTGACGACCTGGTTTCGTTAAGGGATTTGTATTTTTCCCTCCGCTTCGTATTAAAATGCCTCCCCTAGCCCTGACGATATCTCGTATGCCGATAGTCCCATACCTCCAGAGGTTGAGAGCCCTTTGACGACCTGGTTTCATTAAGAGATTTGTATTTTTCCCTTCGCTTCGTATTAAAATGCCTCCCCTAGCCCTGACGATATCTCGTATGCCGATTGTCCCATACCTACAGAGGTTGAAAGCCCTTTGACGACCTGGTTTCGTTAAGGAATATGTATTTTAACCTCTGCTTCGTATTAAAATGCCTCCCCTAGCCCTGACTATATCTCGTATGCCAATTGTCGCATACGTCTAGAGGTTGAGAGCCCTTTGACGACCTGGTTTCGTTAAGGGATTTGTATTTTTCCCTCCGCTTCGTATTAAAATGCCTCCCCTAGCCCTGACGATATCTCGTATGCCGATTGTCCCATACCTTTAGAGGTTGAGAGCCCTTTGACCACCTGGTTTCGTTAAGGGATTTGTATTTTTCCTTCCGCTTCGTATTAAAATGCCTCTTCTAGCCCTGACGATATCTCGTGTGCCGATAGTCCCATACCTCTAGAGGTTGAGAGCCCTTTGACCACCTGGTTTCGTTAAGGGATTTGTATTTTTCCCTCCGCTTCGTATTAAAATGCCTCCCCTAGCCCTGACGATATCTCGTATGCCGATTGTCCCATACCTCTAGAGGTTAAGAGCACTTTGACGACCTGGATTCGTTAAGGGATTTGTATTTTTCCCTTCGCTTCGTATTAAAATGCCTCCCCTAGCCCTGACGATATCTCGTATGCTAATAGTCCCATACCTCTAGAGGTTGAGAGCCCTTTGACGACCTGGTTTTGTTAAGGGATTTGTATTTTTCCCTCCGCTTCGTATTAAAATGCCTCCCCTAGCCCTGACGATATCTTGTATGCCGATTGTCCCATACCTCTAGAGGTTAAGAGCCCTTTGACGACCTGGTTTCGTTAAGGGATTTGTATTTTTCCCTTCGCTTCGTATTAAAATGCCTCCCCTAGCCCTGACGATATCTCGTATGCTGATAGTCCCATACCTCTAGAGGTTGAGAGCCCTTTGACGACCTGGTTTCGTTAAGGGATTTGTATTTTTCCTTCCGATTCGTATTAAAATGCCTCCCCTAGCTCTGACGATATCTCGTATGCCAATCGTCCCATACCTCTAGAGGTTGAGAGCCGTTTGACGACCTGGTTTCGTTAAGGGATTTGTATTTTTCCCTCCGCTTCGTATTAAAATGCCTCCCCTAGCCCTGACGATATCTCGTGTGCCGATTGTCCCATACCTTTAGAGGTTGAAAGCCCTTTGACGACCTGGTTTCGTTAAGGGATTTGTATTTTTTCCTCCACTTCGTATTAAAATGCCTCCCCTAGCCCTGACGATATCTCGTATGCCGATTGTCCCATACCTCTAGAGGTTGATAGCCCTTTGACCACCTGGTTTCGTTAAGGGATTTGTATTTTTTCCTCCGCTTCGTATTAAAATGCCATCCTAGCCCTGACGATATCTCGTATGCCGATTGTCCCATACCTCCAGAGGTTGAGAGCCCTTTGACGACCTTTCGTTAAGGGATTTGTATTTTTCCCTCTGCTTCGTATAAAAATGCCTCCCCTAGCCCTAACGATATCTCGTATGCCGATTTTCCCATCCCTTCAGAGGTTGAGAGCCCTTTGATGACCTGATTTCGTTAAGGGATTTGTATTTTTCCTTCCGCTTCTTATTAAAATGCCTCCCCTAGCCCTGACGATATCTCGTATGCCGATTGTCTCATACCTCTAGAGGTTGAGAGCCCTTTGACGACCTGGTTCCGTTAAGGGATTTGTATTTTTCCCTCCGCTTCGTATTAAAATGCCTCCCCTAGCCCTGACGACATCTCGTATGCCGATTGTTCCATACCTCTAGAGGTTGAGAGCCCTTTGACGACCTGGTTTCGTTAAGGGATTTGTATTTTTCCTTCCGCTTCGTATTAAAATGCCTCCCCTAGCCCTGACGATATCTCCTATGCCGATTGTCCCATACCTCTAGAGGTTGAGAGCCCTTTGACGACCTGGTTTCGTTAAGGGATTTGTATTTTTCCCTTCGCTTCGATTAAAATGCCTCCCTTAGCCCTGACGATATCTCGTATGCCGATAGTCCCATACCTTCAGAGGTTGAGAGCCCTTTGACGACCTGGTTTCATTAAGAGATTTGTATTTTTCCCTTCGCTTCGTATTAAAATGCCTCCCCTAGCCCTGACGATATCTCGTATGCCGATTGTCCCATACCTACAGAGGTTGAGAGCCCTTTGACGACCTGGTTTCGTTAACGAATATGTATTTTAACCTCTGCTTCGTATTAAAATGCCTCCCCTAGCCCTGACTATATCTCGTATGCCGATGTTCCCATACCTACAGAGGTTGAGAGCCCTTTGACGACCTGGTTTCGTTAAGGAATATGTATTTTAACCTCTGCTTCGTATTAAAATGCCTCCCCTAGCCCTGACGATATCTCGTATGCCGATTGTCCTATACCTCTAGAGGTTGAGAGCCCTTTGACGACCTGGTTTCGTTAAGGGATTTGTATTTTTCCCTCCGCTTCGTATTAAAATGCCGCCCCTAGCCCTGACGATATCTCGTATGCCGATTGTCTCATACCTCCAGAGGTTGAGAGCCCTTTAACGACCTGGTTTCGTTAAGGGATTTGTATTTTTCCCTCTGCTTCGTATCAACGTGCCTCCACTAGCCCTAATGATATCTCGTATGCCGATTTTCCCATCCCTTCAGAGGTTGAGAGCCCTTTGATGACCTGGTTTCGTTAAGAAATTTGTATTTTTCCTTCCGCTTCGTATTAAAATGCCTCCCCTAGCCCTGACGATATCTCGTATGCCGATTGTCTCATACCTCTAGAGGTTGAGAGCCCTTTGACGACCTGGTTTCATTAAGGGATTTGTATTTTTCCCTCCGCTTCGTATTAAAATGCCTCCCCTAGCCCTGACGATATCTCGTATGCCGATTGTCCCATACATTTAGAGGTTGAGAGCCCTTTGACGACCTGGTTTCGTTAGGGATTTGTATTTTTCCTTTCGCTTCGTATTAAAATGCCTCCCCTAGCCCTGACGATATCTTGTATGCCGATTGTCCCATACCTCTAGAGGTTGAGAGCCCTTTGACGACCTGGTTTCGTTAAGGGATTTGTATTTTTTCCTCCGCTTCGTATTAAAATGCCTCTTCTAGCCCTGACGATATCTCGTGTGCCAATTGTCCCATACCTTTAGAGGTTGAACGCCCTTTGACGACCTGGTTTTGTTAAGGGATTTGTATTTTTCCCTCCGCTTCGTATTAAAATGCCTCCCCTAGCCCTGACGATATCTCGTATGCCGATTGTCCCATACCTCTAGAGGTTGAGAGCCCTTTGACGACCTGGTTTCATTAAGGGATTCGTATTTTTCCTTCCGCTTCGTATTAAAATGCCTCCCCTAGCCCTGACGATATCTCGTATGCCGATTGTCCCATAACTCCAGAGGTTGAGAGCCCTTTGACGACCTGGTTTCATTAAGGGATTCGTATTTTAACCTCCGCTTCGTATTAAAAAGCCTCCCCTAGCCCTGACGATATCTCGTATGCCGATTGTCCCATACCTCTTGAGGTTGAGAGCCCTTTGACGACCTGGTTTCGTTAAGGGATTTGTATTTTTTCCTCCGCTTCGTAATAAAATGCCTCCCCTAGCCCTGACGATATCTCGTATGCCGATCGTCCCATACCTCTAGAGGTTGAGAGCCCTTTGACGACCTGGTTTCGTTAAGGGATTTGTATTTTTCCCTCCGCTTCGTATTAAAATGCCTCCCCTAGCCCTGACGATATCTCGTGTGCCGATTGTCCCATACCTTTAGAGGTTGAAAGCCCTTTGACGACCTGGTTTCGTTAAGGGATTTGTATTTTTCCCTCCGCTTCGTATTAAAATGCCTCCCCTAGCCGTGACGATATCTCGTATGCCGATTGTCGCATACGTCTAGAGGTTGAGAGCCCTTTGACGACCTGGTTTCGTTAAGGGATTGGTATTTTTCCCTCCGCTTCGTATTAAAATGCCTCCCCTAGCCCTGACGATATCTCGTATGCCGATTGTCCCATACCTCTAGAGGTTAAGAGCCCTTTGACGACCTGGTTTCGTTAAGGGATTTGTATTTTTCCCTTCGCTTCGTATTAAAATGCCTCCCCTAGCCCTGACGATATCTCGTATGCTGATAGTCCCATACCTCTAGAGGTTGAGAGCCCTTTGACGACCTGGTTTCGTTGAGGGATTTGTATTTTTCCTTCCGCTTCGTATTAAAATGCCTCCCCTAGCCCTGACGATATCTCGTATGCCGATCGTCCCATACCTCTAGAGGTTGAGAGCCCTTTGACGACCTGGTTTCGTTAAGGGATTTGTATTTTTCCCTCCGCTTCGTATTAAAATGCCTCCCCTAGCCCTGACGATATCTCGTGTGCCGATTGTCCCATACCTTTAGAGGTTGAAAGCCCTTTGACGACCTGGTTTCGTTAAGGGATTTGTATTTTTTCCTCCACTTCGTATTAAAATGCCTCCCCTAGCCCTGACGATATCTCGTATGCCGATTGTCCCATACCTCTAGAGGTTGATAGCCCTTTGTCCACCTGGTTTTGTTAAGGGATTTGTATTTTTCCCTCCGCTTCGTATTAAAATGCCATCCTAGCCCTGACGATATCTCGTATGCCGATTGTCCCATACCTCCAGAGGTTGAGAGCCCTTTGACGACCTGGTTTCGTTAAGGGATTTGTATTTTTTCCTCTGCTTCGTATAAAAATGCCTCCCCTAGCCCTGACGATATCTCGTATGCCGATTTTCCCATCCCTTCAGAGGTTGAGAGCCCTTTGATGACCTGATTTCGTTAAGGGATTTGTATTTTTCCTTCCGCTTCTTATTAAAATGCCTCCCCTAGCCCTGACGATATCTCGTATGCCGATTGTCTCATACCTCTAGAGGTTGAGAGCCCTTTGACGACCTGGTTCCGTTAAGGGATTTGTATTTTTCCCTCCGCTTCGTATTAAAATGCCTCCCCTAGCCCTGACGACATCTCGTATGCCGATTGTCCCATACCTCTAGAGGTTGAGAGCCCTTTGACGACCTGGTTTCGTTAAGGGATTTGTATTTTTCCTTCCGCTTCGTATTAAAATGCCTCCCCTAGCCCTGACGATATCTTGTATGCCGATTGTCCCATACCTCTAGAGGTTGAGAGCCCTTTGACGACCTGGTTTCGTTAAGGGATTTGTATTTTTCCCTTCGCTTCGATTAAAATGCCTCCCTTAGCCCTGACGATATCTCGTATGCCGATAGTCCCATACCTCTAGAGGTTGAGAGCCCTTTGACGACCTGGTTTCGTTAAGGGATTTGTATTTTTCCCTCTGCTTCGTATTAAAATGCCTCCCCTAGCCCTGACGATATCTCGTATGCCGATTTTCCTATCCCTCCAGAGGTTGAGAGCCCTTTGATGACCTGGTTTCGTTAAGGGATTTGTATTTTTTCCTTCGCTTCGTATTAAAATGCCTCCCCTAGCCCTGACGATATCTCGTATGCCGATTGTCCTATACCTCTAGAGGTTGAGAGCCCTTTGACGACCTGGTTTTGTTAAGGGATCTGTATTTTTTCCTCCGCTTCGTATTAAAATGCCTCCCCTAGCCCTGACGATATCTCGTATGCCGATTGTCCCATACCTCTAGAGGTTGAGAGCCCTTTGACGACCTGGTTTCTTTAAGGGATTTGTATTTTCCCCTCGTCTTCGTATTGTAATGCCTCCCCTGGTCCTCACGATATCTCGTATGCCATGCTTCGGTACTTGGTTATGTGAGGTATGGCCTTTCTAGGGGCTTTGTTCAATGGGATCTGAATTGAAGGTATGTTCCCAGATTTCTGAGATTCCTCACGAATGTCTACCCTAATTGTTTTTTGCAAGCCTGGGGCAGACCACTCTACCCCTAGCCCGTTTTAATTAAATATGTCCTAAATTTCTGCGTAGTTTGATGAAGAAATTGATTAATGTTAGGTTATATCTTGAGAAGACCCATGACACTGCGTGGCGATACAGTATCATGGAGACCCTCCACACTATGGGGGTGAAGGGACTTCACTCACTTTTATTGGTTGAGTTACTACGAGATTGTCGATTCTACCTACGGATGGTGTGGGGCTGGGATACTCTGGTCCGATAGGGCAGAAAGAGGGCGGCCTGTATGCAATTATCCTGCGTCATTCTCTTTGCCGTGAACATCAACCATATCCCCTCGGTGCTCCGGGATATGTTCTCGCTACACTCTCCGTAGGCAAGTGTTTAGCTATTTTGAGGTTGTCCAGATGCTTACTCTGGATCGTCGACTCCAACAGGTTCTGAATTTCATCTCTCGTTATGCTACAGCGAGTAGGTTTAACGTTCTCTGTCAAAACTAAGGTAGTGCACTTTTGCTGCCATCCACAGCTTTACACTGGCCTGGATTTGTTCCTAAAGAGGAAATGCCTAGATGTGTAGAGGTGCATCGTTTCTTTGGTCTTATTTACAATGAACGTCTCACCTGAAATGAGCCCATTCAGAACATTAGATTCTCCTTGTACTCGTGGCATAGGTATCTTAGGCTCACTGGCGTTTGCCACTAAGGGTGCTAATAAAGCTACATTTAAAATTGTACCCTTCCTTTGATCGTTCTAAGGAAAGGTGGACTCAATATACCACACAGCTCTTCACTTGGTAATTAGTATCGATCGCAGGTCCACTGTAGAGAGCCTTCTTGTTGACGCTGGAAAGATACTACTCTCCCTATACTATGTACTATGTGCTCTGCGCGCGTGTATGCGTTGCTTCAGCGTCTTCCCAAGTGGCCAACTTTTTTAATTTCATCAGAGGCCGATCTTGAAGATGGCTACGCCGACGTGAGACTACAACCATACCCTAACCCTTTCGAATTTAGTGGTAAAAACTCTTTCCCGAACTTGATGTAACTCAGGGGCTGGTGAGGGCGCAGATTCTGCCAAAGACCCCTTCCTGGAGGGTACCATATTTGAATCATGGTCGCCACACTTCTGCTCCCCACGTTTCTACTACACAAGACCTTTGAATATCCGCACCCGCTCTTTTGTAGTATCCGATAGGTGAAGAGGGTGGCAAGGGGGTGGGCGAGATTGTCTTCTTCTGGGTTCCTGGAAATGTCCAAGTTGTGGGAAATAAACGCCTTGATGAGAGTACCAATGGTCTCAATGACAATTAAAATGGCATTGCGCTCAAATTGTTATGTCGATCTACTTACCCCATTTGCCTCAGCGGTTTCAGATCATTTTATGTCACCTCCCAATCGGACACACTCGTGGGACACAGTAGAATGTCCTAGTTCGTGGGGTCCCTGTGAGCGGAACATGTCCCAGTACGCTTCAAGCGGGTCGTTACCGCGTGTTCCTGGTTGAATGTCCTCGTCTGCGGGGACCCTGTGAGGAAGATCGTTACCACCTGCTCCAATTCTTGAGACGGAACTACTGCACAACGGATTGTAGTGTGATTCAGTTCTTCGAGGAAGAGGGAAAAGGGTTCCTCTCTAGTATTTAGATGTTAGTTGAATATTCAAGCTCCTATGAGAGGTATGCCTCTCTTCGGAACACAAACATACCTTTTTTCGTTTGTTGCTGTAGTTTGTTCTGGTTTATTAGTCTGTTTGGTTTTATTTGGGCTTAATTTTAAAGTAGTCTTAAATTGGGTTTGTTTATAATTTTGGTAGATGCGCCCCTGCTAGCAGTACTCTGATGAGCACACTTAAATAAAAATAGAAAGAAAAATGCTCTGGGTAAGATTATATTAATTCTGAATGCGCGTTCCTCGAGATGAAGCATTTTCTGTTACTATGGCAACACCGGATATCTTGAGCCTGTAAATCTATCGACCGCGTCCATTTCCGCTGTCCTGGTGAGTGTTCATCCCAGCCATGACCTTGGGCCGGGTATCTGATCGGGACTCTTTCTGCGCATTTAAACAACTACTCTCTTCTCTCTTTCTCCCTCCTTCCTCCATAAGCACGCACGCACACGTACATACAGTACGTTCACATATCCACGCGCATGCTTCTAAATGTACACATGTATATTCACTTTATACACTTTGAATCTAACTAGGCAATCTTATGTGAGGGGAAAATGGTGGTCAAATGTTTTAATTTCTTACTATATATATCTACATTACGGTTGATACCCATTAAAGTGTATGTAAACTATGTCTGTTTAAATTCTTACGTTGTTTCGACAGTAAGGTAGCTGTCACCTTCGCAGCGGTCGCCAGAAGCTACCTGCGGAGTCGAATGAGAGCTACTTTACACACTTCCTTGTTTTTTCTCTCTGTTTTTCAAATTTCTCGGGCACTTTTTTTACTTCGGACAGTACTTTCTCTCTTTTTATCCCCGTGAAATGTCAGTCAGTCAATTCTTTCCGTCACGGATGTCAGTTATAGTAGTGTTCGGTTGACCAAATAATCAAGAAAGCCCATGATGGTTTGTTCTTATCAAATTACAGATTTGGCAGGCATTTTTATCACACCTGGGGCTCCAATTTCACTCCATGCCCCGGCATCGCATAAGATCTTTACGATGGTTCTTTCGCCTTTTATGAAGGTGCATCTAGTTTTGGTCCGTCAATACGAGCTTCGTATCCAAACTGGTTGTGTTACACTTATGATAATGTCACCTTCGTATAATAGTTACCAAAAAAACTGTGGCTTGTTTTCAATTGTTTATTGCTTGTTCGGGAAAACTTGAAGCGCTATTAAGAGAAGGGGGTACGTTGATTATTTCCTAAAGAACCACGACATGGTCAAGCAGAAAGGTGAGCAAATGTCAAACTGGCAAAGGACAGTGCAAAAACAGTTTAATCTAAATGCTCTTTCTGGCAATAATTTTAGTAAACGAATGAGCATTTCATTGCTACTCCGTTTTACTCATTGACGTCAGATCCGGAAGTTGGCTTCAAGGCAACAAGGCCTAAATTCTTACATAACGAAATACTAAAATTTCAGACCAAACCTTTAATCTAAAATCCCCAAATAATTATTTTTATTGACAATATTCTCCTTAAATCCAACAATCCTTTGCTTCCATGTTTCCACCAAGTATTGCAAAAGAAATTGAGGATGACAAGTCGAAAGATTGAAACATTCATCGACTCAAAATACTTTAGAGGTAGGGATGAACGGGAAGTAGATGTGCATCTTCAAACTTTCATGGACAAGTGCATACGTACAAAAAAATACGGAACTAAACATAAGGACTCGCTCTCCGTTGAGCGAGTCCTTATGTTTATGCAGCGGGATATGTGGCGACGCTAGGTGTGCGAGATCATGAAAACAAAACCAAAAGAAGAAAATAATTTTATAAATATACGGTGTATACACAATGTAATTTAAAGGACTCTTAATTAGTTTTATCATTATGAATGAGAGAAAAAAAAACATTGTTTGAGATGAAGACACGAAAACCACGAAAAAATATTTACAAATGTTGTGGGTCAGGACGCGCTTACATTTTTATAAACTACTCCAGGGGGTATCATTAATTGTGAATAAAAAGAGCTAAGTTCCCCCCTGAAGAAATTGAGATAATACCAGCATATTTAGACATAGGTGGGCTGGATGATGATTGATGATGCGAAGGTGGGAGTGAATTGGGTGATGGAAACAGGACCTGCCTAGTCTAAGCTATTGATTGGCCATTTGTAGTCTCCTATTATGTTCCTATATTCAGGATATATACGTCGTATATTTATGCATAAGGGCATACGCAGCCACATATAAGACATATTTAGGAAATATCCGTAATATACAAGCTCAAACGCACTACCCGATTCTATCCTAATTCTCTCCCCTTTCGCGGGGGAGGATCGTCTGTTATATCGGCGTCTTCCTCGAGTAGAGAGAATGGAGGGAGGCGGGAAAAGGGCACAGCGAAAGAAGGGCGTCAAGAGGCGAGGGAGAGAGACTTAGTGCGACGCGGTATTTTCCAGACACTCATTCATGACATTGACCTGGATTGTGCACTCAAGGTCATCGTCGATGCAGCTTCTCAATGGCAAGTTTTTTTGTTGCTTAAAAGTAAGGAAACGAAACGATGGCATCTTCGTTAGCAAATTTGGGGGAGAGGGGCGGGGGGGGAGTAGGGAAAGTGAGGAAACAGGGAAAGGTAGTCCGAGGATTCTATGAGGAGTCTACTTAGGGCACTATGGAAGGGGGAAGGGCTAACTCAGCAGAACCTAGTTTTTAAAATTAAAGCAGATTTCCCCCACCCCCTGCGGGTATTGATGCCCGTAGGCAAGAAGCAAAATTGAGAGACCGCCTGCCCGTTTCATTCATCCTGGTTAAATAGGAAGGAATGGGGAGAGAAAGGGAGGGTTCGGCAGAAGGGAAGGAGGGCTCCTAATCGTTCGGATTACGTCATTTTTCAATAGTGCCGAAGCCCCGCCCTCGAAATTACGTCACAATTGCGTTCTAGCAATCCCGGGGAAAGGATTATGACGAGGCGTCGCATCTCTACCCGTCTTCAGGGTATGAGGGGCCAGCTGATCAGAAAGGGGATAACCCCATCCGTAATTACCCCCCCCCCCACCCCATTACCCGATAACAAGAACCTAAGGACTCCAAAACGGTAGGGAAAAGGGCTACAAATAAGCACCATTGCGATGAAACATCATATAACAGATCCGTTATTATAAAGTTTCCTCCTTCGGATTATACAGACATGCTTCAATCATTGCCGGTTCTTATGCCCTTTCTGATTGGCACTTGGGGAGGGGCATTGGTAGTGAAAGGAACCCCACAATACAGAGAAGGAGCCCTCAGGGGAGTACCATGTGTAGCCTTAATACACTTGGTACCTGGAGGAGCTGCACAACCTCCTGGCCTGAGTGCAAATTAGGGGCCTGGGAGAGTTGGTGCGCTCTTCCCTCGCCCTCACTTAGCACTACTTTACCTTTTTATTAGTATCAGTATTATTATTATTTAGCATTATTATTACTTAGAAGGATTTTTATATTATTTATTATTAGTATTTATTATGACATATCCTTATGTATTATAATTCTTTATGATTATTATTAATTAATATTATTGTTTAATAGTATTTATTATTATTATTATTGTTATTTAGTATTATTAATTTTATTATTTTTTATATTATTTATTAGTAGTATTTATTATAATATATTATATTTATTATTTATTATGATTAGTATTAATTATTATTATTTAATATTATTTATTACAAGTTGTGGTGGTATAGGTAGGACCGAGTGATAGAAGGTGTTGGTTCTTACGGGTTGTTTAAGTACTACACCGTGATTAACGTTATACCTCTCTAAGAGTGCTATATATGTTTTGATTATTATTATCTAGGGTCTTGACTTCTTTAAACTTTAAAGGTTCCCTGTGCCAACGTAGCGATTCGAGGATAGAATAAAAAAAAATGTTAAAACAAACTAAAACTTTAATTAAAACACAAAGACAAAATAAAGAGGAACCACAGAAATATTACGAATTTAAATACACAATAAGGACTTGAATAAGTTTTTAAGTAAAACTTTTAAACTTGACCTACTTGGCATTATAGTGATGGTTAACCCAATACTCACTTCAATATAAAAATATACTAACTGTCTTTACTGGAGTTTAAATACCTTGGTCCCTCCGGCGACGGGTTTGAGTCTGACCTTGAACTCAATGAGCCCAGACACCTCAGGAATCCGGTGGGTTCTTTGACGCATGCCTCGGCTAGATGGTTGACAGCGGACGAAATAACTTGACAGACACAAGGAACTTTGGCGAGTGTAGCAGATGGAGGCCACACGGTACTCGGGGGGGTGGGTCTTCTTCAAGGTCGAGGACTATCACGGTGCTTTAGGCTGCACCAGAATAGGCGTCGTCTCTCTGACGAGAGTAAGTTGAACTTGGTTCTTAAACCAAGTTAACTTAGAGTTCGGTGTGACCACCGGGTAACGGGATCGAGGAGGAGCTTTTTCTTCTTTGTTTCGGAATTCCTCAAGGGCGAAGACTATCACGGTGCTTTGTGCTACACCAAGATAGTGGGGGGGGTGTTCTCTGACAAGAATAAGTTGAACTTGGTTCTTAAACCAAGTTAACTTAGAGTTTGGTGAGACCACCGGGTAACGGGCTCGAGGAGGAGCTTTTTCTTCTCCGTTTCGGACTTCGTCAAGGGCGAGGACTATCTCGGTGCTTTGTGCTACACCAGGATAGGGATGGGGGGGTGTCTCTGACAAGAATAAGTTGAACTTGTTTCTTAAACCAAGTGAACTTAGGGGGGTGGGTTTCTCTGACGAGACTAAGTTGAACTTAGACAAGTTAACTTAAAGTTCGGTTTGATAACCAGAGACTAGCTCGAGGATGAGCTGCTTCTTAGTCCCTTCTCTTAGTAGCCCGGCCTCTCTTGCTGGGGACTTCGTAGCCTGTCTGACTCACGTATTCTACCACGTTTTTCCCAAGTGTTTAGGATTTATACCTCGTCACCCCACTGTGGTAGGGGTAGTAGGGGGGAGGGCTTGTGGACGAACCGCAGGAGGGTTCTTACTCCAACGGTTTTTCTCACCAAGTCTTACCTCTGATCCAGCTTGAGAGAACGCGTCTCCAATTTCGTACTTGGGGTGAAATTGAATACACACTCATAGGGAAGATCTTGCAGTTTAAACCGTTCTGCTTTTCATAGGGAAGAGGGGCGATGGGCTGTGGTTACGAGATTGACCCAAGGTGACTGGCCCGGATGTTTTGCGGTCAACATCCCGTGTCTCAACTGGGAGAGAAAGGAGAGGGTCGATTCCCCTACATAAGTATTATTTATTATTATCATTACGGCTCTCCACTCAACCTTTTCTCCGCGAACTTTGTAGTTCCTCCACCTGGACAGAGTTGGATCTGATTTCCAAGTCGCCTTGGTGGACTGCATGTCAGCTTGGGATCACCTAGCTTCAGGGTATGATAATACTAGGTGAACACCGACTCTATTCTTTAATGTATGTACCCGCTTTTTTCTACTTCTCTTTATTACATACCCGCCTCGTCTACTACTTTCCTCATTTGCCCCTCTATCCATAGAGGTTCTGGCTGCCCGGCGCACTTTCGAAAGTCCTGCTATGATATGAGATTTAAGCGACTGGCAGTGTATAATGTGAGGTCCCTACCTGCTGCCGGGGGAAGGGGTCCCGCTGGCTAAGGCAAGTATTAGGTACGAGGTGTGGTGGGCCTTTGAGTCTGCTCCCCTTCCTCCAGTACACATATTTAGAAGGTGGTTACGCCGGTACCATCCTTTATGGTCAAACTTACAGGATAATTTCACCTAAATGGCGTTCCGGGTTGGCAAAGCCCATCAACGTTGGACAGGGCTGATTATGTGTAAATGACCATATTCTGGAAGTTCTGATCCTATGGAGACTTTTCTCTTAACCTACTCTTAATCTACTTCTCATTGGGACATTTTCCTGTTTGTTTACTTTGATCTTGGGGACAACTAAAGGCAATAGGAGGAAAGCGCATGGAGATCCGCCTCCAAGACGGTCTCGTCCTCACTAGGTTTCCAGAAGGATGATTTTTTTTTATTGTGGTAGCCCATCTGGCGACTGCCTACTTGGGCATAGGTCGTCGTACATAACACAGCCTACTACTAGGCTATAATAAAAAAAAAAACAAATAACAAAGAAACAAAAAACAACAATAAAAAGGAAAAATACTAAAAAAAATAATAACGATAAAAGCAAAAAGACAAGAAGGAAGCGTGCTTCGGCGTCGGGGGTAGGCCCACATCCCCCCAGCGCAGGAACATGCGAGCTAAAAAAAAGAAACACACAAAAGAGGTCAAATAAAGTGGAGTCGCAAAGTCCACAAGTCAGGTGTGCACGCACCTGCCTGGAGTACAAGGGACAAGCGGGAGCGACCCCACTCATCCCGGTACCGGGACAGGTAACGTGCGCGGAGATCACCCAGAATGGGACATTCAACTAGTATGTGCGAAACAGTTTGGGGGACAACACAGTCTTGATAGTATGGCGCAGGCGAGAGCTCCGTCAAATGGCGGTGCGTCCCGCGAGTGCGTCCAATTTGGAGACGACAGAAAGCAATCTGAGGACGTCGCGGCATTGGGGGGTAAGTCCATGGCAACAGTCGCGGCGCAATGGACGAAACTATAAGTTTCCTTCAACCGTCTCCCATCTTCTTTGCCAAGCAGTTAGGAGAGCTGCCCGTATTCCTGCCATGTAATCGGTGTGAGGAAGAGCGAAACGCTGGGCTAGTTTCCCATTCCTCGCGGACTCTTTGGTGCCCTCATCGGTGCGTTCATTCCCCGCAATTCCTACATCTACATGTCCAGAAACCCAACAGAAGATAATCTCGACATCCGCCCGACTCGCCAAAAACGTGACGTCACGGATATCGCGAACCAGGAGATGCATAGATTCCAATGCCCCGATAGCATTCAGGGCGCTTTGTGAGTCGCTATAAATCACAATCTGGTCTCCGAACCGGGCACTTCGCGTTGTCTCCCGTACCGAGTGGTATATTGCAACCAGCTCGGCCATGAAGTCAGACGCAGCGCCTGGCAGAGCCACGCGGACTTAAAACAGATGGGATACAGCGTGGAAACCGACCGCCTCTTGCGACTTGGAGCCATCCATATACACTGGCACGGTTCCAGCGTCACAGGAAGTGTGGTCCAAAAAGGCCAAATGCAATAGCCTGGCACTGGAGAAGCTTTAGAAACAGAAGTGTGGCCACAAATAGTCCTAGGTGGTACCCTCCATAGTGGCTTCCTAGACAGAACCAGGGGCACCACCGGCCCGAGAGCTATACCTAGCTCTCAAAGGAGTTTTCTAGCCCTAAAAACAAAGTGCTTAGGGTATCACTGGCGTCTCTCGGCGGTATATGCACCGTCGAGATCAGCTGCGAATGCAGTGAAAGCTGTTGGCAACTCGGGAAGGCACCACGCTCGCGCGTAAAGGCTAATTATGCACTGTGCATGGCGCAGAGCGAGTGACATCTCCCCAGCATCGACAAGAAGACTCTCAATGGGTGAAGTGCGGAAGACATCGGTCTCCGAGCGAAGGCCGGTGTGGTGAATCGACTTCACCTTGCTCAATACACACTCGGCTGCGGATGCATAAAACTCGCATCAGTAGTTGAGCTTCGAACGAACAAAGGATCGATAAATAAGTAAGGCAAAAGCCCTATCAGAAACCCAGGCGCTGAAAATCATGGAACGAAGAATATCCATGGCGCCGGTACAAGAGACCCAAGGGCTGCGAATATGATCCTACACGATGAGGCGTCAGTTAAAGACAAGACCAAGGAAACGGTGCGAGCCTACCACTTCTAGTTGAACCTCATTTAGAAACAAATCTGGGTAAGGGTAGAGCCGTGGATGGCGGAAAACGTGCACCACTTTGGTTTTGGCCAAGGTAAACCGAAGCCTGTGCGCGTCTGCATAGCGAGAGACTAGGTTCAATGCCTGTTTGAGTCGACGCTTCAGAGTTGGGCATCTGGAGGGCCGCGCTAAAAGAGATCGAAAGGTCGTCCCCGTAGAGCGTAGCGTGAACATCTTCCGGCAACACTGAGGTGATGCCATTAATGTTCATAGCAGAGTGTGACGCTGAGGATACTTCAATGCAGGACACCCTCTTCCTGCTCCATTGGGCCAGATAGGTTTCCCCCAACCTGAACGCTGAATCGACGATCTCGCAAAAATTCAGATATAAAGATTGGGAGCCGTCCCTTCGCCCCCATGGTGTGAAGAGTCTTTATGATACCGTATTGCCATGCGCTATCATAGGCCTTCTCCAGATATAAAAACACTGACATACTTGTCTACTAAGGAAGACCTCTCACACGGCATTAACCAGTCAGAGCAGAGCATCCGACGTGGAGTGGAACTTGCAGAAGCCAGATGGCCTCCGCTGACCATAAAAAAATTAATCTAACATTTACTAATTTCTCCATCATTATCCACACGCAGGAGGTTAGAGAGATTGGGCGAAAATCGACCAGGGTAGAGTGATCTCTCCCCGGTTTGGGAAAAGCGAGCAGAGTAGCGATTCACCACGAATCTGGGAGGATATCCTCTACACAGATCCTGTTGAACAAATCTAACAGAAAGGCCATGCCTCACACCCAGGTGTCGAAGCATGGCGTACGGGATATCGTCTGTACAAGGGGCGATGTTCGCGTACGAAGCGAGACTGGAACGCAACTCACTAAAAGTAATCATGTCGTTGAAGGGTTCTCCGCCTCTGGAGGTAAAGTCCAGTCACCGCCCTTCCGCGGTATCACAACGCTCATTAAATGCTGGCGGAGCAGCTCCCCGGCAAGAGAATGCGGATAAATCGGTTGCTGAAATAACAGTATACCACCTATTCACGTACAGCTGCACAGCTACTGACTGAAAGGGGGTATCTAAAGGGAAGAGAACAACTGAGTAATCATGTCGGGTGTAAATGGCGCATCCTCCGCCAGAGCCCATCCCTTCCTGGTGGGGTCGCAAAACCCTTATACCCCAGGAGGGTGGGCAATGGACACGCGCCCAGCATGGTCTCCGGTAAAAAGAGAGCTAACTGGGAACGGGAGGAGACGAACCTCCGCACCTCCTCCCAGTTGGCCAGGAGTCCGTGGCAATTCCATTGAAGGAATATGCACTCCAGGCCAAGATCGGAGGAGATGAAGGAAGCCCTCTTCGAAGAGAAGACCCTCACGAGAATGACCCTACTCTTCCCTGAAGCAGAACTCCAGGCGTTGTTAGCTGGACAAGGCACTGAGGCACTCTCGCCTTCGAGGACTTATCGGGGGCGGTTGGGCTCGTCATGCGAGTCTTTTCTTTCCTCCGCCTCGAAACCTTAGGTGAGTGAGGCGGTTTCGGAGGAGGTGGGGGTTTCTCTCTTGGAGGATCCATCGTCTCCGACCCACCCAGCCTACCACAAGGTGCGGGCGAAGAAGCCGAAGCTCGTTAAGTGGTGTCCTCCTTTCGAGCAGCAGCTTTAGGAATCCCGGAAGATGGCCTCACGACCATCTCCATGGGTGTTGCCCCCTGTGAGTCTAACGACTTACGGGAAACACCACGCTGGGAGAAGGAAGGGGATATCTGGTTTTAACCGAGGCTGGGTGTGAACCCTTTATGCATTTAGGTTTACCAGGGGAGCGCTTGAGGTGGGTAGACCCCGCAAAAGGGTTTCCGAATGGGCGCGGAAACTACCGTGCTCGTAAGCCTGTAGTAGAGGGTGTCTTTCTTAACATTGAGGCATCGGATGTCCTAGACAGCGCTGGGTGCGTCAGGACCCGGCCTGAACGTCTAGGATTTCCTTCTCAAGGAGATACGCATCACACTGCTTCGAATAAGCAGGCGCTGCTCTTCGCAATTGACACACTTGGCCACACACGATTTGGACTTATCGTCTGCGGCCTTGGAGCAAATTACGCAGACTTTGAGTAACCCCTACCTTGCGCGTCTACATGAGTGATTGGTATGGCCGAAGCGGTGGCAGTAGTAGCACCTCCGAGGTAGTGGCACGAATGCCTTCACGCGATAGAGATACCAACCGGCACGCACTGACTCAGGGAGCTTGTCACAGTCGAACGTGACGAAGAGTGTAGGGGTGGGTCTCGAGGCCCCTCCTTGTTTTCTTATCACACGCTCGACTTTGACAGCCCCATGGTCCGTTAGCTCTAAGGTGATGTCATCTATGGAGTAGTCCACGAGTTCCCTTGCATTAACTACTCCTTTCACGAAGTTCATGGTAGAGTGCGGCATCACACTCACAGGTTTACCATTAAGTGTCCGAAGGCACTAATCATGGCCGCCTCACACGGATTCGACGCATTCGCCAAAAGGCTTCCGTCCGAGAAATGGATCACCTTCGGTTCTCTTTGAATCACACTAGCTAGACTTCTCCTTTGATTGATCATGTTGCCTTTAGCCAACATGCTGCCATCAGTGGAGCAAATAACAAAGAAGCGTTTGAAGCCAGCAGGCTCGAAAAGGCTAGGTAGCCTCTAAATCAGGGGCCCCACCGTAATCGAGGCTCCACTCTGCGCAGTTCTGGTCTTCGCCTGGGACTCCCCACCCGGGAGAGTAACGGGCCTGGGCGTGCTGATCTTGGTTTAGTCGCTTACTGAAACGGCAGCAGACCAGTCACTACTCGTGTCTCCCGCGGAGGGAGAGAAGCCCAAAGTCTTTTTGTCTTCTTTTTTTATTTTTAGGAGAGGAGGGCGGGTAATGAACCCTCTTTTCTCCTCCGCCTGTAGGAACCCCCAGGCCAGATGGAGCGCCATCATCAAAAACCTTCTCTGAAATGGAAAAGGTCTTGGCTGCCACAAAGGCACCAGCTGGGAGAGGAGATCCTTCCTCTCCTTGTAAGACCTTGGGGGCCCCGAGACGTCTAAGGAGGGAGGACCTTGCACAGGGGCCGACTCAGGTTCAGTGCTTGTCAACGAGCCCAGATTCGACCCCATGGAAGGTCCTATGATCTGGGGCTGGGTTACCACAAGGACCAAGTCCATCTCAGGGTGGGCTTCCTGTCCCCCCTCCCCCCCTCCCCCGTGCCAGTGTACGCGGATGGCTACGAGTCCAAGGAAGTGGCCAGTTTCCACGCCGCATACCTACTGTTTGAAGTCAGAGGGGCCCTACCAGGCGCGTCTTGAGTCCTCCCGTGGCATTGAAATCTCCATCCACACTGCTAGGGGTTATCCGTGACGCCACGGTTGCTGCAAGTCGGGTAGATGTCGATATTGTCTTCTGCTGGGTTCCTGGGCATGTGGGAATTGCGGGGAATGACTGCGTCGATGAGGGCAACAAAGAGTCCGCGAGGCCTGGACGACCAGATCAGCTTTTTGCTCTTCCTCTGACCGAATATCTGGCTGAAATCAGGGGGCTGTCTGGCAAAGAAGATGAGTGACGGCCGAAGAGATCTTAAAGTTGCGTGCCATTACGTTGCAAATGTTTGTGGACCAACGAAACCAACGCGTGTTTCCCTGTCGTCCGACCAGATAGTCATGATAGGGGCCGGGTGCGTCCCTACGCTATCACCCCTACTGGTCCTACTCATGCATCTGGCGTTCTTGGAGTAGTAATAGTAGTAGTAGTGGTGGTTCGCCAACCTACCTTTATCAAGGCGGATCCCGATTGTATAATGAAATAGACATAAAGGTCAGTATGACAATCCTCGGTAAGCCCGAGAGTACCAGGGGCCGGCCCTCTTTGAGAAGAGGTGCCTGCGAAGTATTGTTGTTTGACACCAAACAGCGTTCAGGTGGAACCTTCGTCACCCCGGGGCAGAGGGACCTGTTCCGCGTCAGAGGTATGTGGATATAGATACCCATAGGTAGGATTCCTTGGAACGGAGAGTGTGTGTTGTGAAGACGGGAGAGGAAAGAAAGCAGTGCTGTAATTGGTTGTGCGTGCGATGAGAAGTGTAAGATCTACCCACCCGAATACATTGGCTAAGCACAGCGCGTCCACCAATTGGTAACCAGATTTCTCCGTGCGCTGACATTTGTGTTCGCTCGTGCAGGGATCGAACCCGGTACCGCGACGTTGGGAGACTAACGCTGTATCCACTCGGCTAGCAAGAGCTCTTGTTCTTGGAGTGAAGTGACACAAGCGTCCTTTACACTGGTAAGGGAGAAATGATGGTCGTGTGTGCGGGAATTACCTTCACGGAGCCTCTAAATGTAATTATCCGCTGAAACCTTACAGAATGCCTCATAGATTCTATCATTAGGTTGTTATTTAGCTACGGAAAATTACTACACACGCAAGAAATCCACACAACAACGCGTGCAGTCATGTACACACAGGCTCCATACATGCATACGAATCGTCAAAAGAAACGACCAATTGTGGTGGTTGTTTTTTCTATTTCCTCAAACTCCTCTTTTGGGAATTGTTTGGAGTTCATACTTTGAGAGTTCTCTGGATGTTCAAAGATACCTATTTGTGAGATTATACGAAATATTTAGGACTCTTATTATGTGCTGGGGTCAGTGAGGCCTGCGTTGGCACGCAGGGTGTTCGGTCGCCTCTTAGGAGAACATCCGGTCTAAAAGCCAACACTGAGTTAGTTTTAACTCTGGTGAGAAGTGAGATTGAAAAATTGATTAGGGAGCCTTCTTTCCCTATATATCGGCCCCACAAGAGGATGTCAGTTGTAGCATGTGTATTGTGTGCCCTACTGGCCCCAATGCATGAGGATCCACGGCTATATTTCTTACACACAAATTCACTTCCCTCATCTTCACAACTCTCTTTGCAAACTTGCCGCAGATGTCCTCGTTGCTATTGCGCTTAAAATCAAGGAAATTTTTTAATCTTATCATCATCATCATCGCCCTTCATATCATTCATCTTCGTCCTCGTGCTACTCGCCCTCATCCTTGTCCTCCACCTCTTGATCTTCCGACTCGTCCTTCTTCTCCTCCTCCTCATCTTCGCACTCGTTCTCGTCTCTTACCTCATCGTCGTCTCCCCACTCCTCGTCCTCTTCCCCTTCCCCTCTCTCATCATCCTCTTTCTGCCCTTCATCTATTCTTCGTCGTCTTGGCACCCCTCCGTATCCCCCTCCTCTACGAACTGTTCGTCTTCCCACTCGTCCTTATCATCCTTTAACTCTTGATTCTCATCCTACTCTTCGTCCTCTTCCTCATCTTCCTCTTCTTCTTCTCTTCTTCCTTACGGTGGATATTTGCTTTACCGACCCCGAGTCTCTCTCTGTCGTCTACTTGACCCGAATGCTTCATCTTCGAGCGCCTCTTTCGATCACTCACTTCCGCACCATTGATACGTTGATGGTGAGGAAGTGTGGTGAGAATATTTAATGCTCAAGGGGTAGGTCATTGGTAGTGCAAGAAGCGTTTCACAGTAATCCAAATCCAGTTCTTGTTTCCTACATTTACAGCAAAACGAAGCCTTATATTTTTGTCTAAGCAGAAATAGGCCAACAGGAGGTGACTCGGAAGCCATGAAACTTGATCCCGCCTTCTTTAGCCTCGAAGCTGTTTAAGGGATTGGGGATTAAGCTTTTGCGTTCAGAGGAAAACAAGTCGATTCCAGTTCGAAGAAGACGTCTCCTAATATGTTGGCATTAAAGCGATGACACTGGCAGTCAGCAGTTTTTGCTACGAATTGCAAAATTTGTAGGAGTGCAAAGGCCACTTTGCTATAGAGATACGGTCACCTGTGTAGATATTTTTTGTAATATTTTTTCACTTGCCATTTTTTTTAGTGAAAACAATGAAATCTTTTTTGTTAACCCGAGAAAACGGAATCAAGTTCGCCTAAGTGAAGTCTCCGAGTGTTCGAGGTTCTGAGTTCGCAATTTTCCGGTTCTGATCTTTTTCATGCGAACAAGGACACTGTGTTATGTGTATTATGCCATAACATACACGAACAAACAGATCCTCTAATGAAAAGGTCTCCGGAACGTTCTAATAACCTCAGCACTTAAAAAAAGCCCCTCCACCCCATCCCCCTTTCGGAAACCATAATTACATAAAGAACAAACAGGAATTCCAAGCTCTTCTATGCATGTCCTGGTATTCGTCTATGCGAATTAAGTGCCTCCCTCGCCTATTGATCATGTCGGGCTCCAGTCTGCCATACACAAACCTCCCCCCCCTCTCCCGCAGCTCACTGGGCTCCGTGCGTGACCCCCCTCCCCGACAAGAAAATAATCCTGTTTTAAGGGCACCGAAAACTGTATCTGGTGAAGGGAACCCCCGAGAGGGGTTTTAAGTTGATTACTCACCTGGTTGTAACCGATGACTTACCCTTGGGCCACGAGGGGGCTGGTATTCGTTCCTTCCCCCAACAAAGAACAAACGCTGGTATCCTCGGGCTTCGCCCGTAAGGTGTTGATGTTGGTTTTATTATGTTGAGGGCACCTGGCATGGTCCAATGTCCCGATCAAAGGCTGGCCTAAGTTGAAATGTTTATAGATTTGGGAAACCCCCAAAAGAGAGAGATATGGAAAGCATGATGCAGATGACATCTGCAAAATTAATAAGAAACTCATTTACCAGTTATAGTCATTCTGATCTTTATTTAGAATGTCTTATGTGGTCTGGTATCTCAATCTAAATGAAAGTGGCGGGTTGCGTTAATGATTATTTAATTAGAGTATCTCTGGCTATCAGTTTCTAAGTTACTAAAGATGAGGATCAGCGGCGTCTTAAGACTAGAAACAGGAGTCTGCAGAAAGCCAATCAATAGCTTGGACTAGGCAGCTCCGTTTCAATCACTTGGTTCAGTGCCACCTACCATCCTCATCCATAAATCTATCACCAAGTTCAGTATCACCTAGCATCCTCATCTATAAATCTAGCACCAAGTTCAGTATCACCTAGCATCCTCATCCATAAATCTAGCACCAAGTTCAGTATCACCTAGCATCCTCATCCATAAATCTAGCACCAAGTTCAGTATCACCTAGCATCCTCATCCATAAATCTAGCACCAAGTTCAGTATCACCTAGCATCCTCATCCATAAATCTAGCACCAAGTTCAGTATCACCTAGCATCCTCATCCATAAATCTATCCAGTCTATTCTCATTACTCCGCAAGGAAGAGGCTCCATCACCTGATTAGCGAATTTATTCCATTCATTTACCACTCGATTTGTAAACCAATTTGAGTAATTTCTACTAATCTCCTTCCTAAACCTAAACTTGTCCAATTTTTAAACCCTTTGCTACCATTCATATCCCGTTCGCTAAAAATAAGAACCTTACCTATGTCTCCCCAATTATATATAACCTTTTACCCACTTGAAGACTCCATTCAAGTCCCCTCGAACTTTTGTCCTTTCTAACGTATGAAGAGTTAGTCTCCCTAAGTCTTTTACCATAAGATAAGCTCCTCACTCTTGAATGGAGGTGATCCAGGATCAGACCAGTTGTCATGAACCTCAGACTCAATCAGTCTTTGCTCACACCTGTGAGAACTAAGCATCATTTGTAAACATTGGTCGTCATCTGCAGTCAACTGCAGTCAACTGCAGAGGATGTCAACATCTCTAAAAGCGAAGATCACAAAGTATATCGCCAGACAACTGTCTGGTTTAGCTAAAGATGACGAAATGTAAATATTCCACTTTTCCCCTCGCCCTTGACTCTGCTTTATGGCATGAAAATTAATATCAAACATTTGCCCTCGTCTTATAAGAATGAAGTTCGGTGGCCCCATTCAAACGGTTTAAAGGAGTTCTTAAGATGGATTCGCTGCAGTTGGTAACAGACCTTTGCGGAAGTTCAGGTTTACCCTTTAAATATGATTAAAACTCCCAAATATCTTGGTCTCAGGAAGTTATGACGTGCAGGTAACCTACCAAGATGATATATCCTTTGAATCTTACGATATTAAGTGGATTCGTCGGGATAGGCACTTTCCAACTGCCAAATGAATAATTCAGAAACAAACTTAGTGGCCTTTTAGAGATTCACTCGAAAAAAAATCGCTGATGAAAGGAAATTGCTAATGATTTGTGATTGGGATACCCTTAGAGAAATTTAGGATTACCTGTCAAAGAGTCCTACAGGTCAAATTCCTCGAATATTGACACAACAAGGATACCAGCCATAGTATTTTTCCTCCTACTCTGTCATTTTAGAGACGGTGAGTGAAACCCAGAATCTCTATGTGGATTCGGGCAACTAGGAAGTGAATACGCACGTGCTCCGGATCCAGGAAAGCTTGGGAGGAAAGTTAATTAACTGGCCGAAGTATGAGTAAATAAATGAAAAAAGAAAGTAAAGTTGTCTGATGCCCAAGCCACGAATGCTTTTAGTGTAATATTTAATGGTTTGATCAAAAAAATGCTTGAGATTCATCTGAGGAATTCTTATTTTATGGGCACAGAAGAAGAGAAAATGTTATCTGTGGAAACAAACCTCAGTAATACCAAAAACATGGGTGCTGGTAGTAGTGTATTTTTAGGTCTTAGCCTAAGTTTACATGGTAAACAACCTAAGTAAAAAATACGAACTTTACCGAGTTCCAAAGTCCAAAAAGATTACGCATCCAAATAAAGTGACAAAACAAAAACAAAAGGGAGAATCGAGATAAACATAAAAATGGCGCATCAAAAGGCATTGTAATTGAACCTTAAATAATAAACGGAAGCAACAAAAGAGCAAAACGATTAAAGGTACTACCTAATAGTTCTCAGCGAACCGGACAAATACCAAAGGAATTTCATGTCCATCTCAATCCTTCCGTTCCCAGACAAGGGCCGAGTATCGCCTACGTGGCACCGAGCTTATCCCTTTCGGATATTAGCCCTTAGCACCACCCGCGCTTCTTAATTCGTTCGTTTCCTGGCGGGGCGATTGGCAACATACCGTCTCCTCATATGTGTTCTCCCCTCTCTTTGACACTCTGTATGTCTGTCTTTCACAGCCTTCTTTCTCATTCTTTTTCTGACATGCTCACATCTTCTTACTCTCACTTTCTCACTCTTCTCTCTCTCTCTCTCTCTCTCTCTCTCTCTCTCTCTCTCTCTCTCTCTCTCCCGCAGCCTTATTTCTTTCTTTTTCTGACTTCCTTCCTCACATTCTCTTTCTTTCTCACTTTTCACTCTTTTTTCTCTCTCCAACTCTTCTTTCATTTTATCCAACTACTTTTTCTCTCATTTTAATCAATTCTTTTTTTTAGCATTTACTGTAGCGTAGTACATAGCGTGCTGGATTTTACAACAAAAGTTCCCGGGTTCGATTCCAGACGCACAAGAAAAACTTCAGTGTTGACTACTTTTGGAGCTTACGGCTCCAAACTTGTCATCATGAAACAAATCATAATAAAATTTGGAAGTTTCTGTTGGATCAGAGGATTTAAATAAAAGTCCAACCACATTTCAAAATTACTTTAGATATAAAATCACACAAACGCAGAATAACCTACCTAACCGAGTTGTGGAAAACACTTAAGTAATATGTTTAAAAATACACATGAATATTGAAAATGTCCAATATTAGGAAGGGTTAAAAAAGAAAAAGAAAAGAAAAAGTGAACGAAAATATAGTTTATTTTTAAACATAACCTGGAAATATTGTCTATAAGAGTGAATGCTACCAAATGAAATTATGTTTAAAAATAAACTATATTTTCTCCCTTAAAAAATCCCGCGTATTTTCTGGATTGCTCCTGTAATAAATACATTTGCGAGCTACTAAAGAAATTTGAGGCAGTAAGTTACCGCTAGTATCCCTCCTTCCTCTGACCGATGTCTTTTATAACGATATGTAAGATCTACTTCAATCAGCATTATTCAAATAAAACATGGGGGAAGGGGGTGCTTATTTATATTTTGTGCTTCATTCATTCTATATATTTTATATATATATTTAGGTAGTTACTCTCGAAGTAGGAGTAAACTAGTCCTCTAGGCGATGGTGGTGCGCATCATACTGGGTAAAGTGTTTGTCTATACCCAAACGTTAACACATTCTATATAGATACGATACAACATTCCTTCCCCCTATACACGCAGTGTAAGGATCATTTCCTGCCTTACCCTGAAATAACTCTTTCCTCTGAAAACCCAAAGTTATAAAAGGGGGAAAATCTATTGCAATCGATAAAATTGTCGCGACGTCATAATGTCGTCATAGAAGCGTCATTATGTTGATGACGTGCCTCCCGTTAACGACTAGTTATAGAGGACGAATGGGTGTCCTATTTTAAGGATTCTATTACGGGGATTGGTTTGGCGTGATGAGGCTCCATCAAGTAAGATTTAGCGTGGACATGGCCATTAATGTATGTATATATATATATATATATATATATATATATATATATATATATATATATATATATATATATATATATATATATATACAGTGTATGTACGCTTATGTTGATTTCCATCGCCCTGTTTGTTATTGGCCGCCTTTTGCTCAAGTTCCGATATCTTTTATACACATTTTACTCTGTCCGTATGTTTTTTTTCTTTCAGAGTTTTAGGCCCTTGTTGGTGGGCGCCACTCATGTTTTTCTCGCGCGTTGTGAAGCATTGCATAATTTGTAAATTAACATACGATTTAACAATATACTGAAGTTGAATATTATACAAGTATTGGCAGTCCCCTACTTATGTGATGGATGTGTTACAACCAGGGTGAAACATGGTGGCTTTTCTGTTATGGAATGATGGAAGATAAGAGTTGGTTGGTTGACGGGTGTTACCAAAGTATCAGGCGGCTGTTTGATAATGGAAAAGGAATAAAGGATCGAAGATGAATTAATTAGGTTTGATAGAAAATGGTTGCCTCTTACAAAGCAAGGAAGCCTGGAAACAGCATTAGTTCTCGGATTCACTCGTTAGTAGAATTTAAATTAAAATAACAATCTAGTTAAAGGTTTAGATAATAGTCTGAATATGTGTGCAAGATTGCAGAGTTTGAAGTTTAATAATGATATGTGAGTTTGAATAAGATCTGCGCGATTGCATCTTGAGGAAAGTTGGAAGTTGGACAATAATTGTAGTTACTGCGACAAATAATAAAAGTAAACATTCCACTAGATACGAGTTTGACTTACCATTAACACGCAAACAATAGTATAAATACTTAATAATTTAGAAAGTCAGGGTTGAAAAGTGTAAGAGGAAAGTTTAAAAATGTAGATGAAAATAGGGGAAATTTGAATTTGTTTGTTGTTCTCTTGTCTTCTGCCCTCGTTGGGGTTCTCTAGAGTTTAAAATATGTAGCCGCTTATCTCCAAATTGAAGAAAAAGCGAACTCCACCTCTATACATATCATACAACACCCCTTTCCCATACACGCAGTGTATATCATAAAGCCGTGGTCAACAACTCTGGGTACAGGGATGAAAACTTGAAGATATGTGTTAAAAATAGTCAGCCAAAGAGGAAAAACAGACGAAAGGAGGTTAGAATGTAGGGGAAAGAGGGGAAAATTCCACCAGTATATAATATAATTTTAGCAAATGTTTGCAATATCAACTAGGGAAAATATATTTCCAGTCTTAGAGACGGTCTACTAATAGGTACCAGTGTTTTTTTTCAAATAGTTTTAAAAAAGAAGTTCTTTATTCATGGAAGTTGGGGCTCCCTGTTATACCGAAAAAAGAAACGAATGGCCCCGGAATGGGTGATACCAAAACGGCCTCAAACGACTTCCTTGACCTTGGCAGTCCCTTGACATGAACCCAATGCATCATTTGTGGGGAATACTGGACAGGACGTTGTTGAAAAAGTTAAAAAAAAAGCCCAAAACAGGAACACGACCATAATTGCTTAATATTATCCGCCAAACATGGTCGGAAATACCACAAGCAGTAATTTCGGAACTTAGGCCTAGACTCGATGCAGCTGTTAACTAAAGCTGCTAAAGGGAAGTACACAAAATATTAATAAGTTACTTTCTGTTCATAATATTTTTCACTCTTTAAATTTACATTAATTAAATAGGTGTCTATTTACTTTTTGCTACCTGCCCTACATAAAGGTCGAACGCCTTGGAGCAGGTCGTCTACTTGCTCTCGCGCTTCTCGAACAATTAAAGAGGCGGTAAATCGAAAGGACTGCACTTCCGACTCAAACTTACCTAAAGGTCGGACATTCGCGCTAAAATGTTGATTGCTCTCGTGATCAGTTTGTGCTCGACAGAAGAAGAGGCCACAGTTTAATCACAGCGCTACCGTCTTTTGGAAGGTGGAGCTGACATTCCCAAACTTGTTGCATTTAAAGAAATGTGTGGGGATGGTATGTAAAGGCAGGCTTCAAATTTGCAGTTACAGATGTCGGCTACATTTGAGTAAATATGGGGGATGAAACCAGTAATTTAAATGACAAGGCCCCCTTGCCTTGTCGACCTACTGGTGAAACAGACCTTCATGACTTTTTGGGGAAAAAGATCCTTAAGGAGGTCTTCCACCGTGATTTCTCGAAGATTCTTATAAAAAATCCTTGGCTGTAGTTGAGGCGTGGGTGCTGGGTCAGATTGTCACTGTGACCGCGCACCCCATTATCTGTCGAAGAACGAGGAGAGTTTGTGCAAATAGCAGAAGGGGACTTTAGGAGTCCCGTCAGACTGGAGCCGGACATCAAAGCTATTTAATGCGGTCATAGCCTCAGGGTTTGAGGGTAATAGGGAAACGGGTAATAGGGAAACGGGTAATAGGGAAAATGAAGATTTAGTCTGTATTTGAGAATAGACTGTGGAAGTTCAAATTGCGTTTAAGGAGGGGGGGGGGGGAGATTACTTGCGAAAAGTTTAGGGTTTGGGACGTTCGAAACTTCGAATAAGTAGGGCTAGGATAGTTGGTAAGGATTAGGAAGGTCGTAGATGTTAGGTAGGGCAAGGGTGGGGTATTGAGGGAGAGCAAGGGGACGTGGTTCAATGAGGGAGAGCTCTGGGCGGAAGAGGGGTATGATTGGTTGCAGCACGATAACAGGGTAATGGGACATTGGGTAGGGGTGGTAGAGGCGGCGGAGTAGTACATATTTGTTGCCAGGTCGCTTGCTGTTGTAGAGCTGGTTTTATTTTCATTTTTATCCCTACACAATTGAGATATTATAAAACGAAGCACCCCGTGATACCGGGGTTCGACCTCCTGAATCAGGCATATCTTACAATGAGGTATTGCAAAAACCCCCACAAAAAGTGTAACCCTGTCCTACCACTCACTCATCGAACTCAGTCAGGCCTGTCCACTGACACACCCCAAAGTGAGAGCGCAATATGACCACAGGTCGTCATAATGATCAGTGTAAGGAAGAAAGGGGAAGGAAAATAAAAGAGGGGGAGGGCATATTAAAAGTCCCCTTGGTCACAGGTAGACCTCGATATGATAGGAGCCTGTTCTTAGCCAGCTCAAGAAATAGCGTGGAAAAGAAGCTGCGGCCGAGGATAAAGCGCCCTGCCACATCTTCACTGGTGAGGCGAGGGGAGATCGCGACCCTGGATATTAGCTGTAGCATGATTTATAGGATCCATCCCACATACCCTTGTCACACAACAACAGTCAAAATAACATAGTATAGGTAAACGTAGCGCTCTACACTACAAACTTCTCCTCCGAAAAATAGGATACGGCACAAAAAGAACCCACAGAAACCAACGCAAACAGCATCGCAGATTAAATACAACACAAATTTTCTTTAAAATAACAAATATCATTCGTGAACTGATTAAACAGGAACAGCAAATGGAACAAACAACCTTTGCTGGATATTCTAAACACTAAGCGACAACAAGAAATTCAAGAAAGACCAGGGGCTGAGGGAACCTTTTCAGTAGCAAGGGCAAATTGCTAAAATCTTCCATTTCCCTATTAATCGTTTTCACTTTCACAAATTTACACAAATGTACTCCCTCAAATTAAGTAACCCTAAATAAAATATTATAATTTAATAAATATAATTTAATTTATTTCTAACAGTTTTAATTACCAAAAACATCAAAGAGTAAAATGTTCTAAATTTAATTCAATATTCTTACCTCGCATTTTAATGAGAGGATTGGGTCTGTTTTGGTTTTCAGGCTTACGTTTTTTTCCTATGAGATTTTAAGTAACTTTTTAGTGGCCCGCGGGCGAATTTTCGCCGAACAAAAAAAAGGGAATAAACATCTGAACAAAATCTTACACTCACAAGCATTTCACTGCAGGAATGATATACCATACGTTACGCTACACCGTTTTTACTCCAACCTTTAATATATAAAAAAAATCGCATATAGGTATCGGATACCTATCATAAATCTTCAACCACTCTTCCTGCACCTACAAAATCACCCCATGCACGACACTAGGCCTTTCCCAACACAAATTAAATTAGCGGTGGGCAATAATTTATTTTCATTTGTTTGTCGAAATCTGAAATCGCGGACCGCATGAAAAGCCATCACGTGCCGTATGTGGCCCGGGGGCCACACAGTTTGCCTACCTCCGAATTAAACCATTTCACTTGACAAACACGGTACTTCCTAACATCGTCCAAGTCATTCAAGAAGATTTCACAATCTCACGTCACCACACAGGAAAAGAATAACACCCATAGGCAAAATCTTCCACACAATATTCAGATACTTTCCGCTAACCGAACACCAAATCTTACACATAACATTTACTACCAAAATAATGTCTCGTTTACGTATTTATAAGTGAGTTTATGGGCTTACAAGTGTATGTGTATATACGCCGGAGAGTATAACCGCATGTGAGTGCATATTTATGTGTACTTTCATCTGTGTACGTATAAAAATATATGTAGGAGTTGCAAATGAGTGTGTTTATTTGTGTATCGACGTGTAACATGCATCTTAGCATACATACACATTCGCATCACATGTATACATAAGTGCTTTTTAACGCTATAAATGCATGTATGTGTGAATGTACCTTCATTGAAGGACTCAAAATTCGTTCTTGTCCCCTATCATCATCTTGCTTTTCCTGTGGGGGGTTATAGCTTCGCTTATCCACCTATCTTCTCCACCCTCATCTTCCCATTGCCTCCATAGTGGGGGCGAGGCGAAAGTTGGGTCTCAGCGATGTCATGGTGTCGCTAATTTTGCGCCGCGTTCCTTTTTCACCTTTACATCTCCACACGTAGTTCACCATCCTGCCTTGGCCATGGCGTATCCCAACCAGATATTGATATAGACATAAAGGTCAGTATGACAATCGCTGGTGAGTCCGAGGGCACCAGGGGCCGGGCCTCTTTGGGAAGGAGTGCCAGTATTATGTTTTGACACCAAACAGAGTACAGGTAAGAACCTTCATCGCCCCTGGGCAGAGGGACTTGTTCTGCGTTAGAAGTATGTGGATATAGATACCCATCGGCAGGATTCCTTGGAACAGAGAGTGTGTGTACGAAGACGGGAGAGGAAAGAAAGCAGTGTTGTAATTGTCTATGTGTGTGATGATAAGTGTGAGATCTACGCACGGCGCGTCCACCAATTGGTAGCCAGGATCGAACCCGGTACCGCGCCGTTAGAAGAAGAGTAACGTCAGCTAGCAACAGCTCCTCTTCTCCTCCACTCGCGCAGTATGTGCTTCTTTCCAGGTTCGGGGGACTCTCCGATGCACCCTTCTTCAGAGAAAAGAAAAGAAACTCTTAAGTAAATGACTACTTTTGAAACGTCATCTTAAACCAGATAATCATAAGAAGTGGAGAAGGGAGATGTTTAACAAATGCCATTATCGTGGAGTTAACGAAAGAAAGGTTTATGATGTGAAACAAACGATACAACCAAGTAGTGCGTCGGGGTCAGGACAACATCGAAATAAACCCAAATTCAACCCGACTAAGTGCATACCCTCTCGCTCTTTTCCTTCTGTACCAACCATTCTTCTCTTTCCTCCTTGCGCAATTCAAAAATTTGTGGCTCTGTACTAGAACGAAGTCATTTGTGGGAAGAAAGAGCAATCATAGCAACAACTAGAGCATGTTTCTTCCTATTACGTATCGCTAAAAGCGAAAGGTATGAATATTTACAAACTACACCCTCCCGAAACCCTATTCTTCCTCCCGGAAGCCAAACCATTCGCGGAAGTCGAGCTAAACTCGGCTACTAATGACTCCTCTTCATTAACGTCCATTATGGCAAAGAGTGCGCCTTTCCCGAAGTTCTAAATGACGGGATTCCTTCAGTGCTTTCACTTTCGCCCTCACGATGGCTGCTGTCATTTCACAACTGTTGCTTTCGAAGGTTATGAAAAAGATGAAACGTTGAGTGTAATGGAGAACGACTTGATAAAATGTCGATGTTGCCATTCTGCACACCGAAAAGACTTCGTCAGCAAATTCCTTGGCTGATTCAGAAAGTTAATTTTGGTTGGTCGTTTGGGATTAAAACTAAAAGAATAGTTATCTTTTACCCTCCCTCTCACATTCTCATCCTCTATCTCACTGGGATATGGACAAGACGGCGCAAATCGGTGAAAAACTATATATATACTAAGCCGTTTCCCTATTTTTTCAAAATACTATTACAAAATATTTCTTATAAAGGTATAAAGTTGAAACCAACCCCATTAATATGTGACCTAGCATAACCTAATTGAAAACCTCTGTTATTTTCATATGAAAAATAAACTAGTCACATTCAAACTAATTCCACGCCTGTCAATTTGGAATGAAATCTAAGCCTCCAATTGGAAAATAAACAATATTGAATAGCGAGAAAGAGGCAGGAAAGAGGCAGTGGAATTTTGTTATGGAAAAAAATGCTAAAGTTTTACTACGGATCTGGACTCACATTTCTTACTTGGGACCTTCAGTTTAATTAATATCTTATCCTAACCATGGATATCAAAGCGTATGCCAACAGCCTTAAGTGAAAACGAATCCGGTCTTGATCCGGTAACTTAGTAGCTCCATGCGGGAAAATTTTGGTGTAATCGGAAGGAAAGACAAAACTTTCCGTATATATTAATCTTGTGAGATCGGTGATCTTATGGTTGATAGCTAGTCCCTCGCTCATTCCGGGTCTTGGAAAGGGTTGGAACTATGCATAACCTGTCTCGGATTGCATGTAAAAGGAGCTCTCTTCCATATGGCCACTTTTTTCTGCCACTCGCCCAACCAGCAACCGTTCAACCCAGTGTACCAGGTCTGAAATAGGAAAGTTCAGCATCTGCTTAGAATCGCCAATTTTCTACAGCCTGAAATTAGTGGCTGTTTGCCTATCCTGTGGGCTGTGGCTTCCAATTCCCAGCCCACAGGAATCGAAAGGAATTTGGGAAAACTAAACATGGATTCCCTAAAAGTTTAGCTCCTTGACGCTCTTCTACGAGTATTTCGGCTTGCACCCAACATGAAGATTCGCCATTTGCTATTTTGGAAATACAGTTTTGATCTTGGAGCGGGGTAGTTTGGTAAGTGTAAGGTTCGCCGCATTATTTGTAGAATTCAATAGGGGTTTTTCAAACTGTCGATTGCAGTTTGATCGGTGGCTTACGAGTATCTACCCCTTTGTGTAGATGAGGCAAGATTGGGGCAAAATATTCGGCATCCAAGCATGAAGACAAACTAATGAACATAATGACTTTTCCATCTAATGTAGGGTACCAGTTACTGGCTTGACCATGAATGCGAGTAGTCTTCTTTGCACATCTCCCATTCCCTCATTTTGCCACCTGACAAAGTGCGGCAAATCTCAACTTTTGTGACAGAAAATCATCACTGTAAATCCTTAGCGAGAATGAAGCTGCAATACGTTGCGTTGCAACCTGTTTATACCCCTCCCCCTGTGTCCTTGAGTATGAGACCCCAAGAAAGTGTTCGTCCTTTTGAATGCCCTCTTCTTGCGACCCTCTGCTCCTCGACGTTTATAACACGTCCTCCCAGCCTCAATATTTAAAGTCGACCCGGTTTGCATGTACAATCTGCTATTCTCAACTCTTCACTATTCTTTCTCTTTCCTTTTTCATTCCTCTGTACCTTCCCACTTTTTTCTCTGAAGGAAATTTCCCTACTTATTCTTTATTCTAAACAAATGCATGAATTCACGCTTCGGATCACTTACGGAGTGCAAAACGGGACCTACTTCTCACTGAGGATTTAAAAAAAGAAATATCAAAGAAAATATGCTAGAAAATAACTAGGAATTAAAATAATCAGGGATAACAAAGGCTTTGATACACAATTTTGTTAACCTTGAATTTTTTTAAGGAACCGATTAAAGCTTCGAGCTTTAAATCCTCTCCCAACATGAAAGTACATAAGGATGCAAAAATATGAACGACTATCCTTCATGGTTATGAGGCGATCCTCTCTTCCTGAAAACTCATTGGGTTATTCACCTACCGCTTTCCAAACATGCTGTTTGGGGACAACTTAACTGCCTCTTGAAATCGTGCCATCATGATTTTGTAAAATTCTCGTTCAAGAAATTCCTTTCACTAAACTCTACGAGAATCAGCCGATGTCAGCCTTCAGTCACTGGCCACATTAGTGGGTGGGTCTTTCTGGTTGCATCACTATGTAGTCGATGGTATTTCCGATATTTCGACTGAAGGATTCTGGACATCTCCGACTGGTTATTTTGGGGTCAAATCCTCAGCAGGAAGGAAAGTGGATCAACAATCTGCTAAGGAGAATAATGGAGAATGGATATGGCAGAATTCTTGACCAAAGTGGGAAAAATTTTAGCCCCGATTTCAACCTGATTTCTGTTAGGTAGGTGTTGGGTGTTGGACGATGGAAAAGTAATAAACGGTCGGAAATGAATTAATTTCGGTTTGGAAAAGATTGTTGCCTTTTTCAGAGGAACTCGAAAATAGAGTTTGAATAATGTCTGCGCGATTGAAGTTTGAATTTGTTAGTAAAGCGATGAGAGTTAATTAAGAAAGGTTTAGAAGTTGAATACAGTTACTTAGAGATCCTTTGTGTTTGAAATTTGAACTTTGACAAAATAATTGTACGACGACAAATAATATATAGGAAATTAAAAGTTGACGAGAAAGGTTTAAATTGTAAAGGGCATTTGGAGAAGTCTCAGGGGTTTGGTTCGAAATAGTTTGTAAATGACTGCCTCTTCTCTCTATGGAATTATCTTGTCTTCTGATGTTATTTGAAGGAGAGAAACTGTTCATCTCCACATTGAGGAAAGGCTAACCCCACATGTAAGCCTCAACAGCACCTACACCAAAGACCCAGGATCGGGAAAAGAATCGAAGAGGATTGATACTTTACGGGCAGAGCAACCAATGTCAGGATTAAAGTTTGATAAACAGTGTTATTTATCGAGCCACCTGGCGAGAGGAAAGGAACGTGGCATGCGTTGAGATAGACACACTGGCAAAGGAAGGTAGATAGACGAAATGAGGATAGAACCAAGGATGGAAGTCGGGGCTCTGTGACTGGTAGTATAGGCGAGGAAGAAAATTGAAAGGCGTTCATAAAATTAAGTTAATCTAGGGCTTTGTGACGAATTGTTTCATCAGAGTTGTGAAATGCATCCTTCTTTACCTCGTCTCTGCCTTAACACAGTTGTTGGGTAGTCAGATGTAGGACTCATTAGCCATGTAAGAGGGTGTCAGGTGTAGCAGTTGACATCTAGATAATGGCATTTCCTATCGGCCCTAACACACTCGAATTCGTTCCCCCAAGCCACAATCCCTGTAAGAGGATTTGAAGCTATTATCTTCCAAATATTTCCACATCCTCTAGCTTCGCCACTTTACAGTTCTCTCTCTCCTTACAAACTTTCTCCGTGGCAACAAACCTTCGTTGGTTTTGGTTAAATGTTGAGGAAAAACAATAACAACCCCAATTAGTCCAACTCTGGAACGGAAACAAGTCCCGCGCAAGTATCAGCGTTTCTCATCTGTCGACCTCTGGCGACCCGCACGGATCGTGCGTCATTCTCGCTTCCAACGACAATTTTTTGCGCCTCCATTTATCCAGTCAGTCTGTTTGGCGCCTTTTGCATGTGTGGTTGTAGTTTTTCGCGCGTTTTCTGAAGTTGTTGCTTAGCTTGCTCGTTGCATAGTTTTCGGAGCAACTCATTTCTTTCGTTCATTTAAAAAATAAATCTCATTATCGCCTCTCTGGCAATTTACTAGATTCATATTAGTGCCAATATTTTATTTTGCTGTGCCGTGATTTTAGTTTGTAATGGTTTAATACACACGAATTGACGCTTTAGTATTCTCTAGGAATAATATATGAGTAGTGTAGATTTTTAATCCTTTACTCTTTTCGTTCTATTTATCCATGAATTATTTCATTTTCGTTGTTAGAATACTGAAAAATCAAACCTTAATTTGAAAGCTTTATTTTCATTCTGGTAATTTTTTGTGTAGCCCTCGACAGTTATTTTTTTCGTCTTTTATTTTTCCTTTTGTCGGTGAGTATTAACAGGTTGTTCGTTGGTTAGTTTACGCTATGTTAAATCCTGGCTGGCACACGTTTCATGGAATGTGTCTGGCTCAAAGAAAGTCTCCTAATTATGAAGAAAGCTTATATAACCTCGCCTTCTATTAAAGCCTATAAAGTTTCTACCCCAGTTTATTTACACTGCTTCTCCCCGAGCCTTTCCTCCCACATGCACGCACGTACTACATCTATAAAATGGGAATAATGTAAGATTTATTTTTAGCTGGTTGTACACACATACACAGTACACTGAAAATTGTGTATTAGTTACAGTTTGTCGGGCCTATGTACCTTCATTTTATTTAGTACATGATTTCTAGTTGCGATGTGCACGTGACTGCTTGTGAGTGAATCGAGGAATGCGTACATAGTCGCATTGCATCATATTCACCTGCACTAATCCGGCCAATTAACATCCAATTTATGTGAGCTTTTAAGTTTCCAAAGATTAAAGAAATCAATTTTTCTAGCCGCGTAACATATTGTTTCCTTTAAGCTACTCTTTTGTTTTGTCTGGATTCGTACTTGCATGTGCTCATTTTAAATAAATGTATCTTGAACGATTGCATCTACCTCGGGGCATAGGTGGCATAGTTTTAGTTTGGGTTCCTTGGGTATTCGAAGGCGTCTCA
The DNA here is from genome assembly GCA_963969495.1 of Ceratothoa steindachneri. Classification (NCBI taxonomy): domain Eukaryota; kingdom Metazoa; phylum Arthropoda; class Malacostraca; order Isopoda; family Cymothoidae; genus Ceratothoa; species Ceratothoa steindachneri. The sequence goes on along the minus strand of OZ018330.1, from coordinate 79,569,765 downwards.
GGAACGCTTTGAAATGTAATACTCCACTGTGCCCGCCTTAATTTTCTAATGTATCCTTACTCTTTTCTTGTGTTGTTTTTGCTCATTTTTTAAATCATATCACCGAAATGTATATATATGTGCCTACAAAGGTAACGCCCAGTGACGGAGTTCAAACACCTGCGAACAACGCTGCATTTAAGTACTGGGACCCATCCGTGGTCGGCTGGCGAGAACCACTTTTGTAAACAAAGCATTCGTCTGTTTTAGTGGTTAGCCAGCCATCCTCCCGGGACCGTCCATTTATGGCAGTTCTGTGCAGGCCACTATGTTTAGGCGGAGATTTAACTCGTAAACATCCTACTGTAAGGGAGAAAAGGGGGGGGGGGTGAATTATGTAATTTCCTGCCTAGGTGTCTGCGCGAGCGCATGTAAGAAATTTCTCTCCGGTTCCCCATATTGAGCTACTGTCAATTGATGGCTTCTGTTGTCGAAGGCAAAACAACCTCCCATTTGAACACATGGTGGGTTGTGAGGGCTTTCTGTGGATAACGTTTTAACTCGCAAGCTTTACAGCTGTACTTTATCACACCTGTGTTCTTGAAGTCGTGTTTGAAAGAGTCAAGACGTTGCGGCATTTATTGCGGAATAGGCGATTTGCCTCGTTTCCTACCTTGCTCAGATTTTCTCTAGTTTGGCAAGTTCCTTCGCCTTTGGGCCATAAATGATTACTAACAATGTTTGTGCTTAAATATTGGTTGTACCAACATTGATTACCACTGACGCATAGTGTCCCATCAACAGGTGAACTATGTGACATTGGAAATACGAGGGGCGGCCAATAAGTTTTGCAATTCGGATATAAGGAAACGAGATATGAGCAAAAGTGTTTTATTATTTTTCAATATAACTACCCTCTACTTCAATGCACTCGCGCCACTTGTCCCTGAGGCTTCGAGTTCCCGAAAACCAGAAATTTCCCGACTGCTGTTCAATCCACTCCTGGACATCTTCATCGTCCCCAAACCGGCGTTTACGCAGTGCAGCCTTGGTCTGGCGGAATAAAAATTGGTCGCTAGGGGCTAGATCTGGACTGTAGGGGGGATGGTTGAGCTCCTCGAATCCGCACTCGCGCAGGGCAGCTTGTGCAACTCTGGCCTTGTGGACTTTGACGACGTTAAAGTCGATCATGGGGCGTCAGATTTCTAGGGACCCAACGGGCAGAGACCTTGGTCATGGCCAAATTATCGTGGATAATGTTGATAACACTTCCATGTGATATTCCAAGTTCTCGCTCGATTTCTTCGACATTCACCCGTCGATTTTCGAGGATCATCCTCTCCACACGGGCCAAATTGTCCTCGATGGTCACGTCTGACGGGCGTCATCTTCAAGGGACTCACGACCATGGCGGAACTGGTTGCATAGGAAGGGGTGGTGTCAGTGTACACTGCAACCATGCGTTCATAGATCTCTTTTGCATTCTTGATCACTGCGCGGTGCTCAACCTTCTCCATTGTTGAAACATTTGTGACTGACGATCTGCGATCAGCTACTGCTTCTTAAATAGACGAGGCAGGAGCGTGCGGCTGCGGGTCCTGACTTGTCATAACTCCTCCTAACACCCCCACAAACAGCCATCCCTCTTCCTCTGTTTTGCCCTACCGATTCGCAAAACTTATTACCGCCCCTCGTACTCGGTTCATTCGTCCTTTACAAGGGGGCCTTCCTTGCCGCAAGTAGCCCCCATTTGGCCATGTACTTTCCCTCTTTAATTTACACGAGCTTTATCGCTCACTATTCTTTTAAATAAATACAGGATGTCTTTCGTGTGTCGATAATATTAGAAACTCGGGATGTCTCACTGCTGTTCTGTAAGTCTCCTTTATTAATCTCTAGAGCTAATTCGGTTTTGCTCAAATTTGGTGGGGGGGAGGTGGCTTCGAGATATTTTAGATTTCCTGTGCAGATAGAGTAGGTGAGGTATAGTGGCGATGTACGAGTTCATAGTATTCTCATAAGTTTCTATCACTCATGCCGATATTTCTCTGACAGAAAGCGTGGCTCCACTTAATTGTGGCGACGTTGGCGGGGCGCCCAGCACAGGCTGCACGATCAAAGCTCTCCCTCAATCTCTCAGGCGCGCGAGAGAGCGGAGGTGTCAAGAGATTTGTAATTTTCACGTATCCATAAACAACCAACCTAACCTACGTAAAACGCCAAAAAGATCAAAATAATGAAAGGAAAACAGCCAAATACCGTTTACATTCGGATGACCTAGACAATACACGCCATAAGAAGTAGGTATGTCGCTAATATCGTGCTTAACTTTCTCGATGTCGCACAGGATTTTTATTAATAAAACATAAGAAAAAGAGACTGCAAAATGCTAATCAATAGCCGATACGAGGGAGCTCCTGTTCTCATCACCTAGTTTAGTCCCACCTATCCTCCTCATCCATATATCTAGCCAATCTATTCTTAATACTCCGCAGGGAGGACGCTTATATCACCTGACTAGTGAACCTATTCCATTCATATAACACTAGATTTGTAAACTAACGTAGAAATACTTATATCTTTCCCAAACCTAAACTTGTGCACTTTAAAACCATTGCTACTTGTCATATTCTGTTCACTAAAAATAAGAACCTTATCTATGTCTCCCCCGTTATAACCCACTTGAAGACTTCAATCAAGTCCCCTCGAACTCTTCTCCTTTCAAAATATGGAGATTTAATCTCATAAGTCTTTCCTTATAAGGTAAGCTCCTCAACCCACCAATCATCTTGGTCATCTTTCTTTGCACAGACTCGAGCAAACCAATATCCATCCTATAATATGGACATAGTGACCGAAATTGCACCGCATAGTCAAGAGGCATAGCTAATAACGGGTACAGTTTCACTCAGCATGATATTTTGCTCCTATTACTTGCACCCCTCCCAATAAACCTCAATACCTTATTAGCTCTATTCTTAGCACTTCTGCACTGCATTCAGTTTATAATTATCCAGTGGATTACACCTACCTATACTAAGTACACCACAAACAAGAAAGAGACTTGGAGTATCATGTTGAGTTCTGACCTCTGGCCCAGAAAGTAGTGCTTAAGGTACTAGGAATAAGCTAATAGGTTTATTGGAAGTAGCGTGAGAAATAATTGTGCCGACGTCATTAGGCCTTATCTTGACTATGCGTTGCAATTGTGCTCACCCTATTAAAGGATGGATATTGGTTTGCTTGAATCTGTGCAAAGAAAGATGACCGAGATGATTGATGGTTTGAGGAGCTTACCTTATATGGGTAAAGGTTATAATAAGTTCTTATTTTTAGTGAACAGTGACGCGTAGCAACGGGTTTAAGCTGGACAAGTTTAGGTTAGGCAGAGTGGTAGAAATTGGTTTACAAATCGAGTGGTAGATGAATGGAATAGGCTCACTAGTCGGGTGATAGAAGCGTCCTCCCTGCGGAGTATTATGTTTTTATATTAATTCTCTGAATTATTGAATGATATAAAAATACGAGTATTTAATTTGCGTTGTTTACTCTTTGGCGGACTTGTAGGAATTTATAAGGTTTGAGGATTTTCCGCCTCTTTATTTTTAGGTACGAGATGGATGAACCAGGTTAGGGTAAAGTTGTATTTAAATAACCTTACCCATCTCAAACCTATGACCCGTCCGGCACCAGTTTGGCATCCTTTTTCTCCTTCTGGCCGCCGTGCCGACGGGATTCAGCGCTCCTCCTTCCTTCTGACGGGCGACAATAACTCTTGATTGAAGTTGCGCAGCCCTTAAACAATCCATCAATCAATCAAACCTATGAAGGGTGGGGGGAGGCTAAGGTTATTTCATTTTGTAGTATTTTGTGTTATTATTCCAATCTGTTATTTTCTTCATTTTTCGAATTCAAATTGTTGCCGTATTTCACTTTCCGATCGCCCTAAAAGAAAAGCTTTGACCACTGCACAAAATACTACAAGAAGTAGTAATGTACTGAAGGAGTGATTATGGTTAAGTAAATATTACCCCATTCCGGCTACTTTCTCGTTAAAAAAATAGCTTCCATTTGTTTTTAGGTTTGCAATTGACAAGTAGGTTCGATTAGGTTAAAGAGTAGGCGAAATTGCGTCGGAGAACACGAAGTGATCTGAGTCAGGTTTGGGGGTTTATAATATCATCTTTCTCGCTATTACTATCAAATGTAATTCAAGCTGAATCCTGCGGTTACGTGGCCTCAAAGCTACCTCGGTATACAAACGAGTACACACGTACGAGGGGCGGTCAAGAAGTTTTGCGAATCGGTAGGGCAAAACAGAGGAAGGGGGATGGCTGTTTGTGGGGGTGTTAGGACAAGTTATGACAAGTCAGGACCTGCAGCTGCACGCTCCTGCCTCGTCTATTTAAGAAGCAGTAGCTGATCGCAGATCGTCAGTCACAAATTTTTGACCAAGGAAGGCAAGAATGCAAAAGAGATCCATGAACGCGTGGTTGCAGTGTACACCGACACCGCCCCTTCCTATGCAACCGTTGCTCGCTGGAATAGGGAGTTGCGCCATGGTCGTGAGTCCCTTGAAGATGACCCCCGTCCAGGACGCCCGTCAGACGTGACTAGCGAGGACAATGTGGCCCATGATCCTCGAAAATCGACAAGTGAAGTTCGAAGAAATCGAGCGAGAACTTGGAATATCACATGGAAGTGTTATCAACATCATCCACGACAATTTGGCCATGACCAAGGTCTCTGCCCATTGGGTCCCTGGAAACCTCACGAAACCTCACGCCCCATGATCGACTTCAACGTCGTCAAAGTTCGGAGGAGCTACTGCTCCTGTACAACCAAGACCCGGCGGGATTCGAGCCACGCATAGTAACAGGTGATGAAACATGGGTCCATCACTGGGATCCCGAGACCAAGCTCGAAAGCATGGCCTGGAAGCACAGGGGCTCTCCGACCCCAATGAAGTTCCGGACCCAACCCTCGGCCAGGAAGATCATGGCCACCATCTTCTGGGATTCTGAGGGTGTTGATGGTGGACTATGCGCCTCGTGGAAAGACCATCACAGGCCAATATTACGCCGAGGATCTGGCTGGGTTGAAGAAGTGCATCCGTCAGAAGCGACGCGGCAAGTTGACACGCGGTGTTCTGCTCCTCCACGACAATGCCCCCATCCGCCAGGCCAGAGTTGCACAAGCTGCCCTGCGCGAGTGCGGATTCGAGGAGCTCAACTATCCTCTCTACAGTCCAGATCTGGCCCCTGGCGACTACTTTTTATTTTGCCAGCTCAAGGCTGCACTACGTGGACGCCGGTTTGGGGACGATGAAGATGTCCAGCTCGCCGTCCAGGAGTGGATTGAACAGCATTCGGGAGATTTCTGGTCGTCGGGAATTCAAAGCCTCAGGGACAAGTGGCGCCATTGCATTGAAGTCGAGGGTAGTTATATTGAAAAATATTAAACACTTTTCTTCATATCTCGTTACCTTATATCCGAATTGCAAAACATATTGACCGCCCCTCGTATTAGTGGTTTAGGCAGTGGCGTGAATGAAGTTGTTTTTTTTCTAGACAATTTGTTTTCACCCTGATATAAATTGCTGTGAGGGAATTCCACGTGGAATTTATTGTCCAGCACGTAACTTCCTTGCGCTGTAGAAGGTTCTTTTAGTCTTAAATTGGTAAGCCTACCACCCCGCCCCTCCCCTTCCACAAGCGGTAGCCTCCAACTGCGTCCACCATGATTCACCTTTACACTGGCTAGAATAGCCTCGGCAAGAAGATTCGAGGTCATTCGAGCCTAGAGCGTTTCCCACTAAACCCCCCCCTTCGCGGGGAGAGCCTCAGACATATATATTGCTCGCTTCCCATGAGACAAGGACAGAGTTGAGAAGTCTCGCTCGGACCCAAGAACATTCCCCTTAGTTCCAAGTCAGGTGCCAACAACAAAGCAAAGTGACAGCTGAACTATTTGTGTGTTGGAATTAGCCCCAGCCAATGAGGTAATTCCAGTTAACGATCGCCACCAAGTGATTTTTCCGACTTCTCTCATCAACTCCTGTCGAAGCCCTCCTTGTTCGCCCCTCGTTTTCGGGTGGCCGAAATACTCTCCCCTGAACCATCATCACTTTAACATCCCGCACAGAAGTTCCGAGCGGCCTCACCTCACGTGCAGAAGACATCCGTAAGCCAACCCCTCTTCCCCTTCAGTAACCCAATTGAGTTAATTCCCCCCCTTCCTCATTTGAATAGTCTCCTCCTGTTTAAGTTTTAACTTCATAGTCTGATTTATAACTACAATTCCCCCCTTCGTTTACTGATGTAATTTTGCCCATTAATTCTCTCATTATTTTTATGCAAATAAAATTCTATTTTTTTACATGCCTCTTTAAATAACCTTGCGCTAATTCCGGTAGGACCATTTTATTTTTTTCCCTTAGAAACAGCAGAGGTAGGTAGCTGTATCATATTTTTTTTGTGTGAACAAGGCCTTCACGAATATTCAAGTATTCGTTTCGCGTGGGTAGTGTCCTAGCTCGTTCGCATGTCAGTGTTCCCTCAGTTAACTGCGTAACAATGTCATCCTTCGAAAATTTAAGAGTCAGGGTAAAATGTTAGGTCTTTCGGGCAAAGACCTGCTAAATTACGTACAGGAAGAAGAGAGGAACGAACGGGCAGAGCGAAAGGAAGAGGAACTAAGAAAAACGGAGATGGAGATGGAGGAGAACAAACTAAAGATGGAGATGGAGGAAAACGAACTGGAGATGGAGAACAAACTGAAGATGGAGATGGACGAGAACAAACTGAAGATGGAGATGGAAGAACGTGAACAAATCAGGCAGCATGACATGGAAATGAGCCGAAATCAAATGGATTCTCAGTCCATCGGTTCCCGGGCTGAAATTCCCCAAACTCCTTCAGATAACCTTCCTGCTTTTAATGATGGAGAGGACTTTGGTCCATTTTTGACCAATTTTAAGAGAATCTTTCAGATTAATAGATATGATCTCGAAAATGATGGCGTTGCTCGCTTACTTCCCCTCCTAAATGCCAAGTTAAGGGATATCTTCGTATCCCTTCCTCAGGAAGCAACTTTGGACTATTCCACGTTAAAGTCTGAATTGTTAGCCGCTGTTTATATGAATAGCGAATTCTACCGCCCCCGATTCCCCCCGTAAGGGGCGCGGCGATTTGCTATCCTGGGCGCCGTGCTGACGAGATCCAGCGCTCCGTCCGGCCCTAGCTTAGCCACTCATCCTTCCTTCAGATAGCCTGTATTTCTCCCCTACTTCGTCGCTTTTCATACAACCTCTCCCACAACTTTCAATGGTCAGCCTCTAATTTCACAGGGTAGATGCTGACCTTCTTCTCAAGCCAACCGTCCCGGATCGGGGCTGAGGGGGGAGGGGACAATGTTCCCTAACCCTTGAGCTCCGGTTCGGGATGTTTTTTTTTTAAGAATCTGCTTCTTCCCCACCCATACCTTCCTCACATCCCTTTTCCTCTCCTCTTCACATTCTATCCATTTTTACGCCGCGTTTAAGGTGGAGCCGCCATGCCGATGGACTGCCAGGCCACCAGGCGGGAGGGGTGGTTCCAATTGGCGGCGCCTGGCTCTGCCAGGCCTGTAAGCACCTCTTGCAGTGCGGGCAACTGCGAGAGGTGATGAGCGGTTGCATCCCGTAATAAAAAGAGGGTCACCATGCCCAATGATGAGTCCAACCAAAAAACCCCTTTAACTCCCTCTGTAGAAACGACGGAGCCGCTCTCGGGCAGCTCCACAGAAAAAAAATGGAGGTTCCTTCTGCCTGTGCTTGCGCAAGGGACCCTCCATATCTCTTCAACTGGAGAGGAGGCTTCTTAATCCTCTCCTTCGCTTACGGGTGTAGGGGACTCCCCCTCACCTCCTTCTCTGGAGGTGCTTTCGGGCACCTCCCTTTTACCAGCGGCAGTCCCCTCTGTTTTTTCCAAGGGGACTGCCAAGAAAGCCAGCAGGCAGCCCTTAGCCAGCCGCTCCACATCGAAGCGGCTCGGTAGGGCAAACCCCCTTAGGGGGGAGAGGGAAGCCAATCCCCTTCGGTCGCTTCCCTCAAAAGACCTGCTGGTCAAGGCCCATGCCTCCCCACACAAGACGTGTGACGATACTGCCAACGGGACCTGCGATGTCATGGGGGGGGGATGGCCAACGGAAGCCCCCCCTCCTGAGATAGACATGGTCCTTGAGGAAACCTAGCCTCAAACGGTAGGGCCTTCCATGGGGGGCAATCCGGGCTCGGCGCCAAGCACCGACCCGAATCCGCCCCTATGCAAGGTCCTCAAACGACTGTGGTTTCCGAAGCAGTACAAGGAGGGGAGGGATCTCCTCCGACCGGTGCCCCCACGACTACCAGGACCTTCTCCATTTCGGAGAATGACCTGGCTGAGGGCGGTCCATCTGGCCTGGGGGCTCCTTCCGGCCGAGGTGAGAAGCGGGTTCATTCCCCGCCCTCCTCTCCAAAAAAGACTCGGGGCTCCTCTCCATCCGCTGGGGCTACGGGGAGGGATGGGTCTGCTGCCACTTTGGCAAGCGACCAAGCCAAGATCGGCACATCCGTCCCCCCTGTTTCCCCCCCCGGTTGCGGAGCCCCTGACTAAGACGAAAACTGCACAGGGCGGAGCCTCGATGACATCACGGCCCCTGATTCAGAGGTTACCTGGTGTTTTCGAGCCCGCTGGCTTCAAACGCTTCCTCTTTATTCGCTCTACTGATGGCACCATGTTGGCCACGGGCAACATGTTCCATCAGAGGAGAGGATTAGCTAGTTCAATTGGTAGAAAGCCGAAGGTGACCCGTTTCTCGGACGGGAGCCTTCTGGCGATTGCGGCGAATCCCGCCGAGGTGGCCAAGATAAGTGCTCTTCGGACACTTCATGGCACCCCGGTGAGTGTGGGTGAGTGTGACGCCGCATTCTACCATGAACTTTGTGAAAGGAGTAGTTCATGCGAGGGAACTCGTTACTTACTCCATTGAGGACATCACCCTAGAGCTGGCCGACCATGGGGCGGTCAAGGTCGAACGCGTGCTGAGAAAACAGGGAGGGGCCTCGACACCCACCCCTACACTCTTCGTCACGTTCGACTGTGACAAGCTCTTTGAGTCGGTGCGTGCAGGTTGGTACCGCTACCGCGTGAAGGCATTCGTGCCACTGCTGCAGCGGTGCTATTACTGTCACCGCTTCGGCCATACGAAATGTTCTTGTAGACGTGCAAAGTCGGGGTCACCCGAAGTTTGTGTAAATTGCTCCAAGGCCGCACACGATAAGTCCAAATCGTGTGTCTCAATTGCGGAGAGCCGCACTCCGCTTCTTTGAAGCAATGTGGTGCATATCTTCTTGATAAAGAAATCCTGGCCGTTCAGGCCCAGGATCGACTTTCATTCCGCGAGGATAAGGACTTGGTCCTGGCGCGCACGGTTCTGCCTGGGACGTCATATGCCTCAATAGTTAGAAAGCCACCCTCTGCTCCTGGTCCATCCAGGCCAACGAGCACTGTTGTTTCCGCGCCCATTCGGAGCCCTTCTGCGGGCTCTACTCGACCCGGGCGCTCTCCTGGTAAAGCTGGCGGCAAAAAGGGTTCCCCCTCAGCCCCGGCTAAAACCAGGGCTCTCCCCTCTTCCCCCAGCGTGACTGTTTCCCGCAAGGCGAAACGGCCACGCGCCTCTACCGAGTCGTTAGACTCACAGGAGGTAACACCCTTGAAGATGGTCGCTAGGCTATCTTCCGGGGTTCCTAACGCTGTCCCCCGAAAGGAGCTTCGGCTCCTTCGCCCACGCCCCGAGGTAGAGCAAGTGGATCGCAGACGGTGGTTCCTCGAAAAGACGGCCCCCCGCCTCTGAAGCCGCAACGCCCGTTTAAGGTTTCGAGGCGGAGGGAGGAAAAGACTCGCATGGCGAGCCCAACCTCCCCTAATAAGTCCTCGAAGGCGACAGCGCTTTGTCCGGCCAACAACGCCTGGGGTTCTGCCTTCGGGAAGCGTACGGCCATTCCCCTGAGGGTTTTCAGTTCGATGAGGGCCCCCACGTCTCCTCCGAACTAGGCCTGGCGTGCTCATTCCTTCAATGGAATTGCCGTGGACTCCGGGCCATCTGGGAGGAGCTGCGGAGGCTCGTCTCGTCCCGTTCCCCGTTAGCTATCTTTTTGTTGGAGACCATGCTACGCGCGTGCCCCCTGCCCGCCCTCCCGTGGTATAAATGTCTTGCGACCCCACCACCGCGGGATGGCCGGGCTGGGGGGTGCGCGGTTTACACCCGGCATGTCTCTGTTCTTCCTTTCTCTTTAGATACCTCCTTTCAGGCAGTGACTGTGAAGCTGCACCTGGATAGGAGGTATACTATCATTTCTGCGTACATTCCACCGTCAACTGACTTCGACGCGGGGGACTTCCGCCCCATCGTGGCACGGTTGCCGAGGCCCTATCTCCTGCTTTGAGATTTGAACGGCAGGCATCTTCTCTGGGGAGATTACTCCATAAATCCCAGGGGACAAGTCCTTGCCGATCTGATCGAAGAGCTTGAGATGGGTGCTCTTCGGACGCACAGCGTGATTTTGATTGTGGAGTGGTCGATGACCTCCATGGTAGTGATCACTTTCCCATTCAAATATTATTTTCAGGGCAACTGCTGCCTGAGAGACCACCTCGGTGGTGCTTGGCGCGGGCGCGGTGGCCTGCATTTCAGGAAATGATTGAATTCTCTATCTCAGTCGAGGAGTTTAGGTCGGTAGATGAGGCCGTTGAGTTCTTCTCCGGCAACCTCATCGCCGTGGGCCTGACTACTATTCCTAGGACGTCTGGCCGTTTTGCACGCCGACCACTCCCATGGTGGTCGGCTGAGTGTGAGACGGCCCTCAAACAGAAGCGTTATGCCTACATGCGCTATAAGCGCCGCCCGAACGATTTCACTGTCGCTGAATTTCGTCGGGCTAGGGCTAGGTTCCGGTATATTTCGAAGCACGCCCGCCGCTCTTTTTGGCGGGATACATGTCTTCACTTAACGGGAAAGACCATTTAGCTCAGGTGTGGAAGCGAATCAAAAGGATTCGGGGCAAGTTCTCGCAGGACCCCCCTCCCATTCTCCAGGAGAATGGGACCGCAATCTCGGACCCCGCGTCCGTGGCAGAATCCTTAGCGACCGCTTTTTCCGCATTCTCTAGCCGGGATGCTGCTCCGCTAGCATTCAATGCACGTCGTGATGTCGCGGAAGGCCGTCGGCGTGACTTTACCTCCAGAGGCGGACAACCCTTCAACGAAAGGTTTACTGTGAGTGAGTGGCGCTCCGCTCTCGCTTCGTGCGCGTACACCGCCCATGGTCCGGTGGATGTCCCGTACGCCATGCTTCGACACCTGGGTGAGCGAGGCATGGCCTTACTGTTAGATTTGTTCAACAGAATCTGGGTGGAGGATCTTCTCCCAGACTCCTGGCGAATCGCTACTGTGCTCGCCTTTCGCAATCCGGGGAGAGATCAATCTACTCCGACCTGTTTCCGACCAATCTCTCTAACGTCTTGCGTGTGCAGGTTGATGGAGAAATTGGTAAATGTTAGATTAGTCTTTTTCCTGGACAGCGGAGGCCATCTGTCTTCTGCACAGTGCGTCTTCCGCAAGTTCCACTCCACGTCGGATGCTCTGCTTGACTGTAAAATGCCGTCTGCGAGGCTTTCCTTCGTAAACAGCACTACTCCACGGTGTTTATCGATCTGGAGAAGGCCTATGATACCGCATGGCGATACGGTATCGTGGAGACTCTCCACACGATGGGGGCGACGGGACGCCTCTGAATGTTTATATCTGAATTTTTGCGAGATCGTCGATTCCGCGTACAGGTGGGGGGCGCACTCTCCGGCCCAAAGGAGCAGGAAGAGGGTGTCCCGCAGGGAAGTGTCCTCAGTGTCGCACTCTTTGCCCTGAGCATTAACGGCATCACCTCGGTGCTGCCGAAAGATGTTCTCGCTACGCTCTACGTGGACGACCTTCCGATCTCTTTTGGCGCGGCCCAGATGCCAACTCTGGAGCGTCGACTCCAACAGGCATTGAACCGCGTCTCTCGCTATGCCGAAGCGCACAGGTTTCGGTTTTCTTTGGCCAAGACTAAGGTGTTGCACTTCTGCCGCCATCCACGGCTTCACCCCGACCCAGATTTGTTTCTTAATGGGGTGCGCCTGGATGTGGTTGAGTCGCACCGTTTCCTCGGTCTTGTATTCGACCGACGCCTCACCTGGGAAGCTCATGTTCGCAGCCTTAGGGTCTCTTGTACCCGCGCCATGGATATTCTCCGTTCCGTGACGTTCAGCGCCTGTGCGCTGTTAGGGCTACTGCCCTATTTTTTTATCGATCCTTTGTTCGTTCGAAGCTCGACTACGGAGGCGAGTTTTATGCATCCGCAGCCGAGCGTTTATTGCGGAAGGTGGATTCAATCCACCACACCGGCCTTCGACCGGTGCCTAGCGCACTTCCCACATTGAGAGCCTGTTGGTCCATGCTGGGGAGATGCTACTCGCTCTGCGCCTTGTGCAGTGCATCATTCGCATGTACGCGGGAGCCCTGCGCCTCCCTCAGTCGCCAACAGCTCTCACTGTATCCGCAGCTGATCTCGATGGTGCCTATGCCGCCGTTCGACGCCAGTCATACCCTAAGCCCTTTCGGTTTAGGGCCAGGAAACTCCTTCGAGAGGTAGATATAGCTCTCTGGCTAGTGGCGCCCCTGGTTCTGGCTATTTGTCGCCACGCTTCTGCTCCCAAAGCTTGTACTGCGCCGGGAGTATTGCGTTCGACTTTTTTGGAGCACACATCGTGTCACGCTGGTACCGTGCCAGTGTATACGGATGGCTCCAAGTCCCAAGAGGGGGTCGGCTTCCACGCCGTATCCCCTCTGTTTGAAGTCAGCGGGGCTCTACCAGGCGCTGCGTCTGTCTTCACGGCCGAGCTGGTGGCAATACACCACTCGGTACGGGAGATTACGCGACGTGCCCGGTTCGGAGACCGGATTGTGATCTATAGCGACTCACAAAGTGCCCTGAGTGCTCTCGGGGCATTGGAATCTCCGCATCCCCTGGTTCGCGAAATCCGTGACACCACGGTTTTGGCGAGCCGGGCAGATGTCGAGATTATCTTCTACTGGGTTCCTGGATATGTAGGAATTGCGGGGAATGAGCGCGCCGATGAGGGCGCTAAAGAGTCCGCGAGGACTCTTCGACCGGACCAGCGTTTCGCTCTTCCTCACACTGACTACATGGCAGGAATACAGGCAGCTCTTCGGACTGCTTGGCAAAGAAGATGGGAGACGGTCGAAGGGAACTTAAAGTTGCGTGCCATTGCGCTGTGACTGTTCCCATGGACCTATCCCCCAATGCCGCGGCGGCTTCAGGTTGCTTTCTGTCGTCTCCGAATCGGGCACACTCGTGTGACGCATCGCTATTTGATGGACCGCTCGCCTGCGCCCTATTGCAACGACTGCGTCATCCACCAGACTGTTCGGCACATTCTTGTCGAATGTCCCAGTCTGGGTGATCTTCGCGCACGACACCTGTCCCGGTACCGGGATGGGCGGGGTCGCTACCGCCTGTCCCTTGTACTCGGGACGAGTTCGTGTACTTTGACTGGTGGACTTATTGACTTTTTGGGGGAGGCTGGCCTTCTCCCTTTCATTTAACCCAGTTTAATTGTTGTTGTTTTTGTTATTGTTTTTGTTATTGCTTTGTTATTGTTATTGTTATTTCTTTTTATTGTTTCCTGTTTAATTTTTTAAAGTAGCCTAGAACTAGGCTGTTTGTTTACGGCGACTTATGCCTAATTTGGCAGTCGCCAGATAGCCCCTTAATTAAAAAAAAAAAAAAAATCTTCTCCAGCACGGAACTTCCTTGCGCTGTAGAAGGTTCTATTAGGCTTAAATTGGTAAGCCTAACCCCCCCCCCCTTCCCCTTTCACAAGCGGTAGCCTCCAACTGCGTCCACCACGATTCACCTTTACACGGGCTAGAATAACCTCGGCAAGAAGATTCGAGGCCATTCGAGAGTAGAGCTGTTTCCCAATAAACCTCCCTCACGGGGAGAGCCTCAGACATATATATTGCTCGCTTCCCATGAGACAAGGACAGAGTTGAGAAGTATCGTCCGGACCCAAGAACATTCCCCCTAGTTCCAAGTCAGGTGCTAACAACAAAGCAAAGTGACAGCTGAACTATTTGTGTGTTGGAATTAGCCCCAGCCAGTGAGGTAATTCCAGTTAACGATCGCCACCGAGTGATTTTTCCGACTTTTCTCATCAACTCCTGTCGAAGCCCTCCTCGTTCGCCCCTCGTTTTCGGGTGGCCGAAATACTCTCCCCTGGACCAGAAGTTCCCCCCCCCCCTTTGGGGAAGAACCGTCATCACTTTAACATCCCGCACAAAAGTTCCGAGCGGCCTCACCTCACGTGCAGAAGACATCCGTAAGCCAACCTCTCTTCCCCTTCAGTAACCCAATTGAGTTAATTCACCCTCTCCCCCCATTTGAAAAGTCTCCTCCTGCAATACCTTCAAGTTTTAACTTCATAGTCTGATTTATAACTACAATTCCCCCCCATTAATTCTCTCAGGTAATTTTGCCCATCAATTCTCTCATTATTTTGATGTACATAAAATTATATTTTTGTACACATCTCTTTAACTAACCTTGAGCTTTGCCATTGTCCATAATTTACCTGACCTCGTTGCACTCTTTCTCGCTACTCAGCCCGTCTAAACTAGTGGTGTTCCGTCCCTTCGTCGGTTCGCCTGTAAGTTATCGGTCCCTACCCCATAGATATAATATGGTATTTATGTAATATAATGTCATACCACGACAATGGGTATGACTTCTGCTATCAAAACTTTTCAAGGAGACCGCCCCCCCCCCCCCCCGGCCCGTGTAAAACCCATTGTCGTTAGTTTCATTGGTCCCGAATTAAAGAGCAAGACTTAACATTCTGGTATGAATTCTGAAGTTTGAACAACAGGGTGGGCACAAAGTCCATGGGCAATTAATTTTAAATAAACTCCTTATTTTGGCCTCCATTATCTGCACAGAATTTATGCCATGACCCCTCTAGTCTCCACATGAGGCTCTCGTTTTGCTGGACGGCCAGAACGCTTTGCGTCAAGGACACTTCCAGTACTAAAGGCCTTCTCCCAATAATGCAGGGTGTCACACTAGGGTAGGCTTATTAAACCTCTGTGAAAACCTTCTAGCCCGAGTCTGCATCCTTATATTAGACGAGTAATTCTTCTGTAGTATAGACTTGTATCAGCCATGCTGTTAAGCTCTTGTATGTACAAGGGGAAAAAAACGTGTAAAACTCATTGTGGTTAGTTTATTAGCCCTTAATTATTAAGTAAAGAACAGGATTAACGTAGTGTGAATTATGAAGTTTGAACTACAGGGTTGGTACAAAGTCTCTGGGTAACTTTACATATTTTCCGGCTGTTCACCTATCAGCCCAAAACATTAGGGGTAGAATATAGAATATAATGTTACCCAGGCTGCTCACGCACAAAGTCTGACAAATCCCCGAAAACTTGAGTTCTCGAGTCTCGTTGGTAATCGGAATTAGAAGATGGAAATTTGAATAAAAGGATTAAAAAGGAGAAGCGGGTGTTTGAAATTTTAAGTATGGAGTTATTGACTTTCACATAGGCGAAAGTCGTGAATAGTTAGGGGAGGAGTTTTAAGGGAAAAGCTGGATAAGCAGATTTGAAAGAGTACCTTTTGAAAAATACGGAGATAATAAGGGTCTTTGTAAATGCACCCTGACATGATCTAAAAGTCGAGCCATCGCCCATGGTAATAAGCTTATAGTAAGAGGAGAACCTCGGCAATCCATCCACAGACTGCCCGCTCCCTGACCGCTCGCACGCAAGGAGATTGAGCTCGCTCACTCGAAAAACAGCCTACGCTACTTTCGCGATTTTTCATCGCTTCAATCTGAGAGAAGAGAAGAAATCAAAGATCAGTGAATTATAAGGGCATTTTTCGCTAATCGAGCGGCTTCGAAGAACTCACCCTTATTTCCCCTACGGGGGACATTTTCCTCTGGCAGTCATAAACAACTTTATGGCTGACTAAACTCATCACCCCCTCCCCTCTCTCTCTCCCGCCTTCTTAGGCGTTGCCGTGTGTACTGCTACTCATAACCTAGTTCGAACTATGCCCATCATTTGACAGGGCATAATTTGAGGCGGTTGGGAAAACAGGTTTGTGGACTAGCCCACTGTGGAACCTTCCGTCCTAGGCACCCCGGACAAGAGGCGATGCTGCAACCGTTGGGGAAGAGTTCTCGCTATCCCTAACGGCCCAGCCAGGACCATAGAGGGACATACAACAGTCTCTATGTATGCCGGACGCAGCCTCGATAACCAAACCCCAGGAGGGGCGGCACCCAGTGTGGTGGTAGGTTATTCAATGACCAACCGTCATTAAGTCCGCCATGAGTCATCCCTCTGGAGGGACTCCCCGGGTCCATCACCCAGGCAGTTACACCGGCCACGACGAAGATTGTGGAGGCGGTGGGATCATTCTCATTCATAGCACAATAAAGTAAAAAAAAAAAAATTATACCCAGGAAAGCACAGGTACGAAGACAAAGAGCAGACCACTAAAAAGAAAGCCCACACGAGCCACGAGGGTGCGAAGGGGGTACCTCTTCGTATTTTCCCCGGAAAGGAAAAGCTCACGCGTGAAAAGACCCTACAAACGATCTACGCTGAGATAGGAGTAATTTTACTCAGGCTGAAACAACAATACAACGGATATGTGGCACTTTGTGACACAGAGAAAGACCTGGACCTCCTCCTAAGTGAAGACGCAGCGATGAAACTAGCAAAAATCGGTCTTGGCCCCCCGTACACCCCTAAACGTAACAACGAAAAGATCCGTCATATGCCGAAGGCTCGATCCGTGGGTCGGCGCCCACTCAGCTACGGAAATAAAAGATAAAATAGAAAAAGAACAAACTTTGGCCAGAATTGAAGACATTGTGAAATTCAAAAACCAGAAAGGCGAAGAACATAAACACGTCTTCAACATCGTCTTTCGGACCACGGAAATGGCAAAGAAAGCGGCAGAACACGGCCTGCTTGCCTTTTACACCAAGATCTTTCCGAACCAGATCGAAAGAGAGACGTTTGTTTCGATTCGGGTTTGCCTCAAATGCTACACCTTGGACCAGCACGCGACCAAAGATTGCCAATTCAACGGGAAAACTTGCTCGGAATGCTCAAGCAAAGACCACCGGTGGGACGAATGCAGAGCAGCCGAAAAAAAATGCCTGAACTGTGGAAATGGCCACAGGACACTTGCAATGCCTTGCCCAATAAAAAAAATAATAAAGAAAAAAAACGAATTATGAGAAGAAAAAAAGGAAAAAATATTACAACATACGCCACCTCAACGGCAGGAGGAACAGCGAGAGTACCTACTTCAAAACACCACCGTGAACATCAAGGGAAACATGCGGCCCGACCTCATCCTTTGCATTATGCACACTCACTTCGTGAATATTGCAAAACCTAGATTATGTGCCACTGTACTAAACATGATGCTTGAAAAGAACGGCCTCAAGAAAACGTGGTTCCCCGAGAGCCCTCCCTCAAGCGAAATTTACAACATAAACATGAAACCAAACGAACAAGAAAAAACACGGAGAACCAAGAAGAAAGTCAAATGGAGACCGACCAGGAAACCTATGAAGAAACTTCTGACGAAGAGATTGCACAAAAACTCGAGAAAGAGAAACAAAAACCTCAACTAAATACCCAGCAACTCATCAGAATATACGGCTCCCATCCGAATCCCCTACCTAAAACCTGCAAACAAAAAGAAATCGTAGAAGGATTGGTCAAAGGAAGATATAAATGGGATTATGACGCAGATGAGACAGAAGTCCACAATGCCCTCAAGCAGGGAATGATCTTAATTGTCCCTGGATCATGCTCTATCATCTCCAACGACCAATTTAAGAAAAACGATCTGGTCGCACTCGTGCCCCAGCAAGAACCGAGAAAATTAAAGCAGGTAAAGAGAGAAGGAATTAAATCCATCATGTTCACGTACAAACGTAAACTAAAAATACTTAGGCTAAATGTGAACGGTTGGATGGCGAAGAGAATTATGTACTCAAATATAATTAGACAAGAAGACCCAGATATAGTTCATATTAAAAGAGCATGGTATTAACAGCGAAGTCGAAGCAATAAAAACTACAAATTATAGGATCACATCTGCCAACCATACCCAAACCAGATATGACGGTGTATCAATAGGGATAAAACGGGGATTCACTACACCGAAATAAAGGATCTAGAGGAATCCTACCTGGCGATAAAAATTAAAATGACTATAGGCGATCTAGTAGTAGTCGGAGCTTATCACCCCCCAAGACGTTCGTATTTACCCACTCGAAACGTTATTAAACTCTTTCTCCGAGCAAGCTCTACAATTCAACGCTAGATGCAAAACAACAGGCTACACAACCCATATGAACGACACAGGCAGAACCCTAGAACTACTGATGCAAAGAAATATTGTCCAAAGAGAAGGATCAGACTTCCCAACGTTCCTAACCAACAGATCCTCCACCACCCCAGATATAGTTCTCACCAACTCAACCTCAATCACCATACCGAGCCCGGGCCCGCAACCTCATCCGACCACCTAAGTATGGTCACAACTATATCCACCTCTCCCATCCAAATTAAGATACCACAAAGGAAATCACTCAGCAGAACCGACTGGGCCAAATATAAAGACTACTTAAGCACCATACATACCAGATCCCTTAACCACCAAGAAACCAAAGTAATAAATGCCGAAATACAGAAGATAAGTGAAAAAAATAATAGAAGCCGACGCAATGTATAGAGCTAAAATAGAATACAGAACCCTCCCTACACCGAGATGGGACGATGAAATTAAAGGAAAAATGGAGGAATTTAAAATATTGACAAGAGAAATAACGGATCTGGGTAATACGAGGGAAAAATATAACAGGCTAAAAACCACCAGAAGACAATTGGGGATAATGATAAAATAAAATGAAATTCAAGTATGGAATAGTATAATCAGAAAAATGGACATCGAAAGGGATCCAAGAAGATTTTGGCCCCAATTTCGAAGACTGCGAGGAACTCAACCAAATGAAATAATAAATATCAAAGTGCAAGAAAGGGAAGTGCAGCAAAACCCAGAACTGCAAGATCACTTCAGAATGCATTGGGAACAAATTTTCTCGATTTCTCCAGAAAAGAACCTAGACTTCGATAGAGATTACGAAGAGGAAATGGCTCTAATAATTGAGAACCAACAAAACCGTCAAACCATACGCACAGATTGACGAGGGGATACCCATCCGCTCAGAAGAGGGAATGCCGTTCACAATCGAAGAGTACTTAACAGCAGTGTCAAGTCGTTTAAACAAAGGGCGCCAGGATTAAGTAGCATAACGAAGGCGCACCTGACTAATGCACCAAACAACGTGCACGAAGCAATCTTAAGGATTTTCAATGCCTGTCTGAATTCTGGATACTTCCCCCAGGCATTAAAGACGGCAAAGATGATCTTCCTGCCGAAACCGGGTAAACCAAAACACCAAATCGAAAGCTACCGCCCAATCTCACTACTCTAGTTTCTCGGAGAAACTCCTCAACGAAATAACCTATATAACCCACAACAAGACGGGGACGGAAACCGCGCTGGCAGTAAAAACGAAAAAAGTTGCCATCGAAATGGCGTGGGGCAACAGAGTGATCGTCATACTCCGCGACGTTGCCAAAGCTTTCGATAATGTATGGATCCCCGGTTTACAAGCAAAAATCGCGCCCTCAACATGGAGACCAACCTAACCAAAATATTATGCCACTACCTGATAGGAAGAAAAGCCATTCTGCAATTAAATGGCCAAATGGGTGACGCATTCGCTCTACGGGCGGGGGTCCCACAAGGAGGGTCTCTCTCCCCAACCTTATATACCATATGACCTACCCCAACCAACAGATGAGTGTGCGACGTTCATCCAATTAGCGGAGGACATCACACAAACTTTCTCGAGTAATAGACAAAACCCGAGAGATATCGCCCAAAGGACAGTGATGGAAATCAAAAACATAAACGATTTCGAATAAAGAAACAGAATTAAAACAAACACAAACAAATTCAGCATTATTCCAATTAATCAAATGAAAACGGCCACAATTGGAGTCGAGGTGGAAGAATACCATTACAACATGGAGGGGAGAGTCCTCGGACTCAAGCTAACGACGAATGGGTATGTCTCTCACCTGTCAAAAAAGGTAAATGAAGCAAAAGCAACAATGTCAACGCTCCTACGATTTCATAACCTTTCAAGCAACAATAAAAGAAAATTATATACAGTCCTCGTCCATTCCAAATTACTATATCCGATCATACCTACTCACTTGTTGAGTAAAAATCAGATACGAAAGGCCCAAAAGAGTACAAAACTGGGCAACGAGATTCATTGAAAATAAAAGAAGACAGGACCGAATAACATCCGAGGAACTGCATAGAAGAACCGAACATGAACCTATCAATACTATACTCCACGAACAAGCCAAAAATCTGTGGGTAAAGTGACCTACCGATCAAAAAAACACCGATATTGACAAGCAACGAAGAATTACATACTAAAGAGAATACGAACAGAAAAGAGTAATGCAAAACGAAAGCGTTTGTCAGGCAACCTGGCACAATTCACTATATCATTATTACCTTCACCGAATCATCACCATATATCACCCGTCACTCATAACCATCTCATAAACACACACACACATACACACACACACACACACACACACACACACACACACACCAACACAATATCTCTCTCCTACACCTTCACCTCTTATACTATCCCGATCCATCCACAAATCCGCTTGAAACAAGGTCATAAACCACAGGTCGATAGCGCAGAGTATGCTAGATACGAGAATTTGAAATGTTTAAATATTCGGACAAAACAAAGGAAAGTAGATAGACGAAATTAGTGTAATGGGCAAAAAATCTATCAATTAGATAGATAAGTCTAATATTGTAGCTGTTTTTTCCAAAAGATCAGCGTCGAAGGCTTCGATGATTCAGGTCGAAGTAATCCTCCTCTTTCCGAAATGAAGTCCAAGTTCGGATCTTTTTCCTCTCTTAACGACATTGCAAATTATTTATTTAAATGCCTTCGCTTCACTCCCTTCGTTTACAGGTTTTTGACTCCCCTCAGTAACATGGTTTTGACTGGCTTCCTTTACGGGTTTTGACTGGCTTCCTTTACGGGTTTTAACTGGCTTCCTCTACGGGGTTTTGGCTCCCTTCAACCTTGAAATGTTTACATGCTTTGGACTCGCTTCTTTTACGTTGGTTTTGACTCGCTTCCCTTTACGGGGTTTTGACTCTTCTCCCCACGGCGTTTTCACTCGCTTCCTCAACTTCCGTGGTTTTGACTCGAGTTTTGACCCCCCCCCCCCCTCCCACGGCGTTTTTACTCTCTTCCTCTACTAACGTGGTTTTGACTCCATTCGTTTACATGGTTTCACTCCATTTACATGGTTTTGACTTTTCCTTTACAGGGTTTTGACTCTTCCTTTACGGAGTTTTGACTGTTACTCTACATCGTTTTAACTCTTCTTTTACGGGGTTTTGACTCGCTTCCTTTTCGGGGTTTGACTCTTCCCTTAGGGGGGGTTTAACTTCTCTACTGGGTTTGACTCGTTTCCTCTACGGGGTTTTGACTCGTTTCCTCTACGGGGTTTTGACTCGTTTCCTCTACGGGGTTTTGACTCGTTTCCTCTACGGGGTTTTGACTCGTTTCCTCTACGGGGTTTTGACTCGTTTCTTCTACGGGGGTTTGACTCGTTTCCTCTACGGGGTTTTGACTCGTTTCCTCTACGGGGTTTTGACTCGTTTCCTCTACGGGGTTTTGACTCGTTTCCTCTACGGGCTTTTGACTCGTTTCCTCTACGGGCTTTTGACTCGTTTCCTCTACGGGGTTTTTGACTCGTTTCATCTACGGGTTTTTTGACTCGTTTCATCTACGGGGTTTTTGACTCGTTTCCTCTACGGGGTTTTTGACTCGTTTCCTCTCCGGGGTTTTTGACTCGTTTCCTCTCCGGGGTTTTTGACTCGTTTCCTCTCCGGGGTTTTTGACTCGTTTCCTCTACGGGGTTTTTGACTCGTTTCCTCTACGGGGTTTTTGACTCTCTTTCTCTACGGGGTTTTGACTCTCTTCCTCTACGGGTTTTTGACACTTCCTTTACGGGGTTTTGCTCGTTTCCTCTGCCGCGTTTTGACTCTCTTTACGGGGTTTGGATTCGCTTCCTCTACGGGGTTTTGACTCGCTTCCTCTACGGGGTTTTGACTCGCTTCCTCTACGGGGTTTTGACTCGCTTCCTCTACGGGGTTTTGACTCGCTTCCTCTACGGGGTTTTGACTCGCTTCCTCTACAGGGTTTTGACTAGCGCTCTCTCTCTCTCTCTCTCTCTCTCTCTCTCTCTCTCTCTCTCTCTCTCTCTCTCTCTCTCTCTCTCTCTCTCTCCCCCCCCCCTCCCCCCCTCTCCCTCTATTTCCCTCTCCCCTACCTCTTTCTTTTTTTCTCTCTCTTTTTTTCTCTCTTTCTCTCCCCCTTTCTCCCCTCCCCCTTTCTCTCATCTCCCCCCTTTCTCTCATCTTCCCCCTTTCTCTCATCTCCCCCCTTTCTCTCATCTTCCCCCTTTCTCCCGTCTCCCCCCCTCTCTCTCATCTACCCCTATCCCCTCTACCCCTATCCCCTCTATTTCCCCCTCTCTCTCTCTCTCTCTCTCTCTCTCTCTCTCTCTCTCTCTCTCTCTCTCTCTCTCTCTCTCTCTCTCTCTCTCTCTCTCTCTCTCTCTCTCTCTCTCTCTCTCTCTCTCTCTCTCTCTCTCTCTTTCTCTTTCTCTCTCTCTTTCTCTTTCTCTCTCTCGTTGAAAAGGACAGAGATCTGTACCAGCTACTAGGAGAACTTGTCGAAGACAGAGTGTGTATCGTCATGGGTGATTTCAACACACAAGTTGACTGGGAAACCAGAGAACCCTGTGGCGAGAACGCACTACTCCTAGAGTTCACGAACAACGAGTTCCTCACTCAATGGGTGAGAGAGCCAATGAGAGGAGACAATATCCTCGACTTGGTTTTCACCTCTGAGGATGACATCGTTGAGGACCTCTCTGTTGGCGAAGAGCTCGGTGGCAGTGACCACCGACTAATTAGATTTGTAGTCAAAGTCCCCAAGGCAGAGCCTGCAACTAGTAAATCAAGGAAACTGGATTTGAGAAGAGCAGACTTTGCAGGTCTACGCGCGGGACTGACTGACGCGAGGCTAGAAGAGTGCGATGCTGTTCAATACTCTTGGAACAGTTTCAAAACCACATTCATGAGTCTTCAATCGCGTTTTATCCCTCTGAAATGCCCCCGTCGGTCCTCTGTTCAACCAAAGTGGTTTAATCGAGAAATCGGGCAACTGCTTAGGGAGAAGAGAAATGTGTACCGGCAATCGAAGACCTCGGGTGACTTTGACGAATACCGGAGGCTAGCCAGGAGAGTGAAGTCCAGCATAAGGGCGGCTAAGCGGTCTGAGGAACTCCGAGTGGCGAGACTCTGTAAAGAGAATCCCAAGGAGTTTTTTGGATATGTGAACAGCCGTAAACCAATCCGTCGAACGATTGGCCCTTTGAGGAATGAGGAGGGGACATTAAAGCATTCAGATGCAGAAAATGCTAACCTCCTCAACGACTACTTCTCTTCAGTGTTTACTGAAGAGTGTGGTCCCATTCCCCAGCCGACGGATTCCTACTCGGGGGAAAAGCTGGAGGCAATGGACTTCACCGAAGGAGAAATAAAGAAAAAGATCGCTGACCTAAAGACGAATAAGTCCCCTGGCCCGGACGGGTTTCTACCTAAAGTGTTGAAGGAAGTGTGCGATGAAGTATCACGACATCTGTGCGCTATCTTTAACATGTCAATCCGGACCAAATGCGTTCCTAGAGACTGACGTGAGGCGGAGGTGACTCCTATCTTCAAGAAAGGAGACCGTAACCAACCGTCGAACTACTACCGACCTATCAGTCTGACTTCGATAGTCGGTAAACTCATGGAAAGCATCATGGTGGACAAAGTGACGTCGTATTTAGAGTCAAACCTGCTACTGAGGAGTTCCCAGCACGGCTTCCGAAGGCAACGGTCATGCCTGACGAAACCTTGTGGAATTCTTCCACTTCGTTTTCAGTGAGCACGATCGGGACAAGGCGGTGGATGTGGTCTACCTAGACTTTCAGAAAGCCTTTGATAAGGTACCACACCGCCGCCTTCTCCGGAAAGTGCGAG
>OZ018330.1:79390396-79540396 GCA_963969495.1 Ceratothoa steindachneri | reverse complement strand
GACAGCCTAGAACTAGGCTACTTTAAAATAAAAATATGAAAACATAACAATGATAAGAATGTGAAAAACTAGACAATTAGGAAGAAATCTCCGGCAGCGGGGAAAGGTCCCCCTCACCCCGGTGCAAGAGCGTGCGACCTACAAAGAAAACGATAACAACCAATAACAAAAAAAATAGAACCTTCTTAAATAAAGGGAGAAGCCCGGCCTTCCCCCCAAAGTCAACAAGTCCACAAGTCAATGTGCACTAACTCGTCCCGAGTACAAGGGGCAGGCGGTAGCGACGCCGCCCATCCCGGTACCGGGACAGGTATCGTGCGCGAAGATCACCCAGACTGGGACATTCGACAAGAATGTGGCGAACAGTCTGGGGGACGACGCAGTCGTCGCAATAGTGCGCTGGCGAGCGCTCCATCAGATAATGATGAGTCACACGAGTGTGCCCAATTTGGAGACGACAGAAAGCGACCTGAAGCCGTCGCGGCATTAGGGGATAGGTCCATGGGAACAGTCGTGGCGCAATGGCACGCAACTTTAAGTTCCCTTCGACCGTCTCCCATCTTCTTTGCCAAGCAGTCCGAAGAGTTGCCCGTATTCCTGCCATGTAGTGGGTGTGAGGAAGAGCGAAACGCTTGTCCGGTCGCAGAGTCCTCGCGCCCTCATCGGCGCGCTCATTCCCCGCAATTCCTACATGTCCAGGAACCCAGCAGAAGATAATCTCGACATCTGCCTGGCTCGCCAAAACCGTGGCGTCACAGATATCGTAAACCACGGGATGCGGAGATTTCAATGCCCCGAGAGCACTCAGCGCTCTTTGTGAGTCGCTATAGATCACAATCCGGTCTCCGAACCGAGCACGTCGCATAATCTCCCGTACCGAGTGGTGTATTGCCACGAGTTCGGCCGTGAAGACAGACGCAGCGCCTGGCAGAGCCCCGCTGATTCAAACAGAGGGGATGCGGCGTAGAAGCCGACCCCCTCTTGGGACTTGGAGCCATCCGTATACACTGGCACGGTTCCAGCGTGACACGAGGTGTGCTCCAAAAAGGTCGAACGCAATACTCCCGGTGCCGTACAAGCTGTTGGAGCAGAGGCGTGGCGACAAATAGCCAAATGTGGTACCCTCCAGGGTGGCATCCTGGTTCAGAACCAGGGTGGCCACCGGCTTGAGAGCTATATTTAGCTCTCGAAGGAGTTTCCTGGCCCTAAACTCAAAGGGCTTAGGGTATGACTGGCGTCTCTTGGCGGCATAGGCACCGTCGAGATCAGCTGCGAATGCAGTGAGAGCTGTTGGCGACTGAGGGAGGCGCCGGGCTCGCGGGTACAGGCGAGTGATGCACGGCATGCGGTGCAGAGCGAGTGGCATCTCCCCAGCATCGACCAACAGGCTCTCAATGGGGGAAGTGTGGAAGGCACCGGTCGCAAGGCGAAGGCCGGTGTGGTGGATCGAATCCACCTTCCGCAATAAACGCTCGGCTGCGGATGCATAAAACTCGCATCCGTAGTTGAGCTTCGAACGAACAAAGGATCGCTAGAAAAGTAAGGCAGTAGCCCTATCACACCCCAAGCGCTGAACGTCACGGAACGGAGAATATCCATGGCGCGGGTACAAGAGACCCTAAGGCTGCGAATATGAGCCTCCCAGGTGAGGCGTCGGTCGAATACAAGACCAATGAAACGGTGCGATTCAACCACATCCAGGCGCACCCAATTAAGAAACAAATCTGGGTCGGGGTGGAGCCGTGGATGGTGGCAAAAGTGCACCACCTTAGTCTTGGACAAAGAAAACCGAAACCTGTGTGCTTCGGCATAGCGAGAGACGCGGTTCAATGCCTGTTGGAGTCGACGCTCCAGAGTTGGCATCTGGGCCGCGCCGAAAGAGATCGAAAGGTCGTCCACGTAGAGCGTTACGAGAACATCTTCCGGCAGCACCGAGGTGATGCCGATGATACTCAGGGCAAAGAGTGCGACACCGAGGACACTTCCCTGCGGGACACCTTCTTCCTGCTCCTTTGGGCCGGAGAGGGCTCCCCCCACCCGTACGCGGAATCGACGATCTCGCAAAAATTCAGACATAAAGACTGGGAGGCGTCCCTTTGCCCTCATCGTGTGGAGACTCTCAATGATATCATATCGCCATGCGGTATCATAGGCCTTCTCCAGATCGAAAAACACCGTGGCGTAGTGCTGTCTACGAAGGAAAGCCTCGCAGACGGCATTTTCCAGTCGAAGCAGAGCATCCGACGTGGAGTGGAACTTGCGGAAGCCACACTGTACAGAAGACAGATGGCCTCCGGTGTCCAGGAAAAAGGCTAGTCTAACATTTACCAATTTCTCCATCAACTTGCACACGCAAGAGTTTAGAGAGATTGGGCGGAAACCGGTTGGAGTAGTGTGATCTCTCCCCGGCTTGCGAAAGGCGAGCACAGTAGCGATTCGCCAGGAATCTGGGAGAAGACCCTCCACCCAGATCATGTTGAATAAATCTAACAGAAAGGCTATGCCTCGCTCACCCAGCTGTGGAAACATGGCGTACGGGACATCGTCCGGACCATGGGCGGTGTCCGCGCACGAAGCGAGAGCGGATCGCAACTCACTCACAGTAAACCTGTCATTTAAGGGTTCTCCGCCTCTGGAGGTAAAGTCCAGCCGGCTGCCTTCCGCGACACTGCGACGTGCATTGAATGCTGGCGGAGCAGCATCCCGGCTAGAGAATGCGGAAAAAGTGGTCGCTGAGGATTCCGCCACGGACGCGGGATCCAAGGTTGCGATCCCATTTTCCTGGAGAACGGGAGGGGGGTCGTGCGAGAAGTTGCCCTGAATCCTTTTGACTCGATTCCACACCTGACGGTGGAATGTACGCGGTAATAACAGTATACCTCCTGTCAAGGTGTAGCTGCACAGCTATTACCACTCGGTTCAGGAGATTACGCGATTGCCCGGTTCGGAGACGGGATTGTGATCTATAGCGACTCACAAAGCGCTCTGAATGCTCTCGGGGCATTGGAATCTCCGCCTCCGTGCTGCCTCGGTTTTGGCAAGCCGGGCGGATGTTGAGACTATCTTCTTCTGGGTTCCTGAACATGTAGGAATTGCGGGGAATGAGTGCGCTAAAGAGTCCGCGAGTACTTTGCGACCGGGCAAGCGTTTCGCTCTTCCTCACACCGACTACCTGGCAGGAATACGGCAGCTCTCCTGCCAGCTTGGCAAAGAAGATGGGAGACGGTCGAAGGGAACTTAACGTTGCGTGCCATTGCGCCGCGACTGTTCCCATCCACCTACCCTCTAATCCCGCGAACGCTTCAGGTTGCTTTCTGTCATCTCCATATTGGACACACTCGTGTGATGCATCGCTATTAGATGGAGCGCTCTCCTGCGCCCTATTGTGACGACTGCGTCGTCCCCCAGACTGTTCGGCACATTCTTGTTGAATGTTCCAGTCTGGGCGATCTCCGCGCACGTTACCTGTCCCTGTATCGGGACGAGCGTGGTCGCTACCGCTTATCCCTTGTACTCGTGAGGGTTCGTGCACATTGACTTATGCACTCTGACTTTTTGGAGGAAGACAGCCTTCTCCCCTTTATTTGACCTTTTTGTAGGCCGCATGTTCCTGTGCTGTGCCGAGGGGAGGCTGACCTACCCCCGATGCCGGAGCATGTTTCTTGTCCTCTGGCCGTGTGGATACGGTGACTTATGCCCAAGTAGGCAGTCACCAGGTGACCTCTTAAAAATAAAAATATTATTATTTTCGCGCTCATTTAAAGCGCATGGAGTGTGTCTGTTTGTGTGTGTGTTGGATATTAATGCACACTTTTTATTAACTATCGTAGACCTAAACACCCTCCAAGACCACCTACATAGTTCACACTTAAAAAAAATTCCTTTATTAATTTTAAACCTGAAACTCAGAATTTGGCTTAAAGAAAAGTAATTTCCTAATTCTGTGACGTGTTTGACTCTGGGAAACAACAAATTTGTAAACAAACTGCAAAAGGTTTAGTAAAACATTTTTTTTAATCCTTATTACGCAGTTCCTATTCAAAAAATAACATTTCCTTGATTTGTTTTGGTCCTGTTAGCGATATTGCTGGAATATCCAAACTTTTATCCCCTCTCTCTCCTCGCTTCTACAGAATATTGAAGAGGAAAGTGTTATGAAAGAAATAATTCTCTTTACTGACAAATCTTGTGATTAAGTAAGAAGTCTTTCCTTTGCCTTCCTTCCTAAAGTTTTTCCTTATCGAATAAAAGAACCTTTTGATAGAACAAATTACTAAAATGCCGTTGAAGAGGCTCAACCGTGTTCCAATAGAAAGGCTTCCGAGCATTCAAGACAAACTGGACTTTTTTGAGTGCCGGAAAGGTGAAGTTTCCTCTTTTGCAACCAAATCTTGCTTTTCAAATGCTTACTTTTCTTTTGGTTTTCATTCAATTTCCAAAACTTTCTTTAGCAAATTCGTTTTCGTTCTGCATTGTTACTGGACCTCAATTGCTCACTTTACCCCTGTCCATTAGTTTCATTTGAGTTTGAGTTTGTTTTTTGTTTTTGAAAAATTTAAAATTTTGGTTTACAGCTTTAGTTCCATGTGTTGCCGTGCATTTTATTTTTCGGTTTTAGACGAGTTAGATTATACTGCTTTCCCCAACAATATGCTTCTAGCGATTTATTTTGACCTTAAGTTTCTATAAAAAATGTTGTAGCCTTCTTTCCCAAGCTACAAGGCCACGGTATTAATAATGTTCCTACCTCGTCCCAGTCAAGAGGTTTGCCCCAAATCATTTATACCCCTTTTTATAATGGCCGTAGTTTAGATTCCACATTGCTTAACAGACCACGCTAAATTAATGCGCTAGACATGTGTGAAATGGTGGCTAAACAGTAATTCTAACATCTCGGTCTGTACATATGTAATTTATGCTGTGATTTTGGTAATTATCGGTCGTTCGGTAGATAGTAGTTGTGGGTCATATGATGAGTTCCTAGAACCAATTCATTTTTTTTAGCTTTTTCTTTTTTCTATGACGATCGGTCCCTTGCTTACATGTATATGAGGGTTTTGTTTATCACAACTTTTGTTCATAGTTTTGTTCGTACAAAGTGGTTTGAGGGTTTCCTGCTCCTATTTGGATTTGTTGCATTTCTCAATATCCAAACCTTGGTTCTTATGCATTAGCCTTTTCCACTAGACAATCAACTAATGCAAAAATCAAATGTCTTGAAATCCATTTAATTTGCTCGCTATCTTTGGTTGTGCTGAAGATAGGCCATCTGTTCCCTATCTCAGACCGAAAGTAGCTTCGAATGGAGACATTGTAAATACCGATTTTTTTCTCCCTGCTCATTATACGTTTTCATAAACATCGTCCGAGTTAATACCTGCTTATTTTGGGGCCTCAGCGATTTCCCTTGGACCATATAATACTAATAAATCAGTTGAATATATACATATATTCTATATTATACACCGAAATAATTAGATTATAGTTGAGCCACGCAAATTAATTTCAGGATAAAGTCTAAAGCTTAAGGAGGGCGATTTATATATCATGGCTTATGGAAATGAAATGTTTATTATTAATCAAGTACATATTTTACTCACGCATTAGGTATTATATATGCAATATATTTATCTATTGATGCGATACTTTCTTATAAGCTGTACGAACATTATCTGGGTTACGAAATTGTTTGTATAAATAATCAAAAGTTCAAAATATGCCTATGTAAATTAAGTTTAATGGCGTAATGTTACTTGAGAAAGAAAGGTTAAGGACTCATTTCCTTGGTGCGCAAGACTAAGTAGAACCAGTAAATAAAACGAAATGGAAATCTAGTTTGAAATGAATTGACCGAGAATAATTAATTCTCAAGCGTAGGTAACAAAATCATTACTCCCAACATATTTCCCCCTTGCAAGAAGGAAATACCTACCCATTGAAGGTCCCTGCATTATATAACTGGTAGTGTTTATTTTCTGTCGTTTCGCAATTTATGAAAAATCTGCTATCACTATAAATATTAGGATCAGCTCGCCTTAATAATTCTTTACACGTAATAATGATTCGCAAATATTTTGAACTTCGTTTAGCCTGGAATTATAGATTTTTCGAGGATTCCGTTATCTTTGCCTTTTTTTTTAAGCAGCCCACCTGACGACTGCCATCTAGGGTATAAGAGTCCGTAGTTTATTTTTGGCCTATTGTTAGGCTATATTAAAAACAAAACAAATCAATACACAGACAAAAAGAACGAAAAACCAACAAAACACAAGAAAATTAAGACAAAAGCAAGAAAAAGAAGGATGCAGGTTGCGGCGATGTGGGGAGCTCCGCCTCACCCCGTCGCATGAAAATACGACCAAACACCAAAGAGTCCAAAAAATCAGGTAGTCCACAAGTCTGTGTACACAAACCCTTCCCAAGTACAAGGGACAAGCGGTAGCGGCCCCGCTCATCACTGTACTGGGACAGGTAACGTGCACGAAGATCACACAGACTGGGACATTCAACAAGAATGTTCCAAACAGTCCGGGGAACAACTCAGTCGTCGCAGTAAGGTGCCAGGGGAACAGTCCATTAAAGAATCCTTCACCTAATCTAAGCTGGGAAAGGGTATGAATTTGTTTTATTTTTACCTCTCTTCTAAACGCTTCCATCTGTCTCAATTAATCCTCTTCGCTGAGCATTCACGTTCCAAAGTTTCGCGCAACCGTCTGAAACAGAGAGGATAAGAGCGAACTGCTCCGTGTGGTTTTGCATAGCTTAGTCAGCTAAAAGGTCACTGAAAGGTAAATTTAAGCCTGTGAATGGTCACGATGAGACTATTTATGACCCTAACAAATCAAACTACGAACCCTAACTGGGGTGTTCAGCATTTGGGGTTAGGAATTTTTCACCTTTCCTTACCTACATGACGATCTGCTTTCGTTGCAAAACATGGGCAGGTTCAGAAGAGCTGCTCACCATTCCGGTCCTTAACCTCTCAAATATTTTCTTTTTACACGAACTACACACAAATTCCTCTATAATATCACGTCCCGACGCGCCTAATAATCTCTTGCTTAAGACCTATAGGGAATTTCCCCATTCTTTTTCTCCTGAACTCTCCAGTTTCACTAAACTTTCGCAAATGTTCTCTTGGAGATGCCCTCCTTAGATTTAGATTTTGTATTAAATAAATAATAAAAAAAATACCCCGAATTTCTTGCTAGTAACTAGTGCTTCAATGTATTCAAAGACCATTTCGATAGTTACCTTCAAATGTTCCTGACCCCGCAAGGGGGTTCTGATTCGAATTAAGCTGCACCTTTGCTTTTCCTCGAGCTTGTTCTCTTTCTCACACGTTTCCGCTTCCCTTCCTTTTAAATTAATCCTCAGTACGGCAAATTCTACCGTGGAGTATTGTGGAGCATTCTGGCATACATCTCATTATACTCTCACGTTGTTTCACCTCCAATTGTCCATTGCATGCATTTTTTCACCTATTTTATAATCCATTAGGTCTTTCTCTTTTTGGTTACCTTTTATATTGGCCTTTTTATCGTTCTATTTCTTTGCCAGATCTTGAAGGCTTCGCTCACGTTATTCTTTAAAATAAATTAAACGTTTAAGGAATGATGGGTTGTATCAAGCAATTCCCACCCCCAAAATGGACATATAAGTAACCATTCGATTTTCTCTAACTTGTTCCTTATTTTGATACCGATTCGAGAGTTGCGGAGGGAGAATTTCGCCAAAAGACCCCACCCCGTAATTACTAAGCAAAAGCTAATAAACAATGGCGGTTATTTCCCTGGGTTTTCAATTGACCGTTATTCCTTATCCCACGTCGATCGGCAATACAATGCAGAAACAACAAACGCCAGAAAACCTCCCCTGAGCAAGATAGGCTATAGTGAATGATTTAATGTTCTCCATTTGAAAAGTCCATAATAATAAAATCGCCCTCATAAGTTATTTTGTTTAAATTTCTACAGCGAAAAAGATTTTAAATGTCATCCTTATCTTTATTATAAGCAAAACAAAGAGCAGCAGCTTGTGCTTCGCAAGGCCAAGGGCCGCTTTGGCAACAGCCTTTTGGTCAAAAATTTAAAAGGTTTCCAGTACATATCTCCTAATAATTTACTCGTAGTCTATTTTTTTTTTACATCAATGCTTATTTTCTATGCCTAAAAACAAGAAAAATAAACATCGATTTTTTTTTAATACGGAAAAAACAATCCTCATTCCTTTTTATCTCTTATCTAAATTTGTTCTTCTAATTTCATCTTGCTTTACTCGTTTTTAGGGGCCAGTAGCTATCTCCTCATGATAAAGATTAAAATTGAAAATCTATTTTAAAAGTAACCGATAAAACTTTCGAATATACGAAAAAGTAAAATAAAAAAAGCAGCCATGCCTAAATTTTAATAAATTATTTGAACCTCACCATTTATATATTTTTTTTTAAATTCCAAAACATTCGATAATCATTTTTGTAACCACCATTTAGTTTTTGCAAACTCTAAAGTAACTCTTAGAAATAAATTTATTAAAAACTTAAAATATACTTCGGTCATAACCGAATTAGAGAAAAAATAGCTTATTCAAACCCTCTAAAAAATCCCGTTCTTAAAATAAGTAATGAATAAAACAAAATGTATATATGATTACAGGATAAGATAATTATCAATTGTTTGTTATTTTCGCTTCAATTAAACATTTAGTTAAGACTGGGCGTAATAATTAACCTGAAAATTCTATTCAAATGAAAAGTGAAGTATAATTAAACTCGGAAGTCGACTTATCAGCGTTCTAACATTAAAGTATCCTGATTGCGATAAAAAAGATTAGATATAACTTGAAAACGAATGTAATTACTCTTGGGGGCCCGAAAGCCTTCGATACAAGGCATTTTACTCGAAGGGAGGGAGCATATTCTGCTCAGCGGCTATGCCCTCGTTGGATGCAGCCAGATAGAAACTAAAACGAAAGAAAAAAAGGAACGCAACGTGGACACAGAATCACGCCTTCTATTCCTCATCGTCGCTCAAAAGAAATTTGAAATTTATGGTTATCTCATCCAGGCTTAGTCGCCACTACTAATCTCTAGTTACATTTTATTGCACTACTCTCGTGGGGTACTGAGGTACTGTCGTAGAGAGCACTGCTCCTGTTACACCATCCATCCCTTTTGCTGGGTCTCAGGTCGCATAGCGCCCATTTCATTGGCGTCCTGCGCTCCGTCCGGCCCCAGCTTAGCCTCTCTTCCTTCCTTCAGATAGCTCGATTTCTCCCCTACCTCGCCGCTTTTCATACCTCTCCCACAACTTTCTCTGGTCAGCCTCTAATTTCAAAGGGTAGATGCTGACCTTCTTCTCAAGCCAACCACCCCGGATCGGGGCTGAGGGGGGAGGGGACATTGTTCCCGAACCCCTGAGCTCCGGTTCGGGATGGGTTTTTTTTAACAACCTGATTCATCCCCACCCATACCTTTCTCACATCCCCTTTCCTCTCCTCTTCACATTCTATCAATTTTACGCCGTGTCCAAGGTGGAGCCGCCAAGCCGATGGACAGCCAGGCCACCAGGCGGGAGGGGTGGTCCCGAATGGCGGCGCCTGGCTCTGCCGGGCTTGTAAGCACCTCTCGCAGTGTGGGCAACTGCGAGAGGTGATGAGCTATTGCGTCCCGTATTAAAAAGAGGGTCACCATGCCCATGTATGTAAAACAAATAAAAAACCAACCCCCAACTTCCCCTATAACAGCGACGGAGCCGCCCTCGGGCAGCTCCAGCAAAAAAATGGAGGTCCCCCCCCCTGTGCTTGCGCAGGGGACCCTCCATATCTCTTCAACCGGAGAGGAGGCTTACTCCTCTCCTACGCCTACGGGTGAAGGGGACGCCCCCTCACCCCCTTCTCTGGAGGTGCTTACGGGCACATCCCTTTTACCAGCGGCAGTCCCCTCTTTTCTTTCCAAGGGGACTGCCACCAAAGCCAGCCGCTCCACATCGAAGCGGCTCGGTAGGGCAAACCCCCTTAGGGGGGAGAGGGAAGCCAGGCCCCTGCGGTCGCTTCCCTCAAAAGACCTGCTGGCAAGGATATTAAACCTTGCTGGGGTTAAGGCTTGTGCCTCCCCACAAATGACTCTTGACGCTGCCAAGGGGACCTGCGATGTCCTGGGAGGCGATGGCCAACTGGAGGCCCCTCCTGTGATAGACATGGTCCTTGAGGAGACCCAGCCTCAGACGGTAGGGCCTTCCATGGGGGGGAATCCGGGCTCGGCGCCAAACACCGAACCCGAGTCCGCCCCTATGCAAGGTCCTCCTCAAACGGTTGAGGGCTCCGAGGCAATACAAGGAGGGGAGGGATCTCCTCCGACAGGTGCCCCCACGACAACCAGGAACTTCTCCATTTCGGTGAGGGACCTGGCTGAGGCCGGCCCATCTGGCATGGGGGCTTCTGCCGGCGGAGGTGAGAAGCGGGTTCATTCCCCGCCCTCCTCTCCAAAAAAGAAAAAGACTAGAAAGAAAAAGAAGACTCGGGGCTCCTCTCCATCCGCGGGGGCTGCGGGGACGGATGGGTCTGCTACCACTTTAGTAGGCGACCAAGCCAAGATCGGCAAATCCGGCCCCTTTACCCCCCCGTGTGTGGAGCCGCTGACTAAAACCAAGAGTGCATAGGGCGGAGCCTCGATGACATCGGGGCCCCTCATTCAGAGGTTACCTGGCGTTTTCGAGCCCGCTGGCTTCAAACGCTTCCTCGTTATTCGCTCCACTAATGGCAGCATGTTGTCCAAGGGCAACATGATCCATCAGAGGAGAGGATTAGCTAGTGCAATTTGTAGAGAGCCGAAGGTGACCCGTTTCTAGGACGGGAGCCTTCTGGCGAATGCGGCGAATCCCGCCGAGGGGGCCTAAGATAAGTGCTCTTCAGACACTTCATGGCACCCCGGGGAGTGTGACGCCGCACTCTACCATGAACTTTGTGAAAGGAGTAGTTTATGCGAGGGAACTCGTTGACTACTCCATTAAGGACATCGCCCTAGAGCTGGCCGACCATGGGGCGGTCAAGGTGAAACGTGTGATGAGAAAACAGGGAGGGGCCTCGAGACCCACCCCTACACTCTTCGTCACGTTTGACTGTGACAAGCTCCCTGAGTCGGTGCGTGCTGGTTGGTACCGCTACCGCGTGAAGGCATTGGTGCCACTGCCGCGGCGGTGCTATTACTGTCACCGATTCGGCCATACGAATCGCTCATGTAGACGTGAAAAGCCTTGAACTAGGCCAGTTTTAATACGGCGACTAATGCCCATGTAGGCAGTCGCCAGATGAGCTCTAATAAAAAATAAAAAAAAATCATTGGCGTCCTTCTGCGCTACATTTTCCTTCTTGCGGGTAACGTGGGATTGGAACCATGGCGCCGTAGCTACCTGCCCCTACGCAAGGAGAACCTACTTTTGTATCGAGTGAAGGTATATCTAGGGCGAGTTACGTGACCTCTTCGTCTAGCGGCCTGAGTAATCTCGCCCTTTTATCTACTCTATATCTTCTGCACATTTCACCTATCCCTAATTTCACTTTTTTTCCCTATTGTCATGCTCTCATTTGTTTTTCTACATTTAAAATTAAGACATCTTCAACGCCCCATCACTCCGTCAGTCCATAAAATATGCAATGTGGTAGATGGGATGAATTTATCAACGCCGCTTCGGTGCTCCAGGCTAACTAAAAGACTAGGGTACCTTCTCTGGGTCTGACATATTTCAGATCTTCAGGTCATGGCCGTGCCATATCGACTACTACTCTGACTTGGTATGGGATTCAACTCTGTTGCAACTGCTCCCTCGCCAATGACCAAGGCAAACCATAAAAGGAAGAGGGAACTCGGACCTCAAAGCCGCCACGCCCGCCAAAGGTTTTGAGGCAGGGGAAAGAGGCTGGCGCGTCGAGTCAGGCCTCCATAAGTCATCGAATGCTTCAGCGCCCTTAGCGCTCTCTGGACAACAGCTCCCACTCCCTGTCGAGTACTGCCACCAAGGCTACGGCTATTCCTGGGATGATTGTTACGTCGTGGAGGACCCCATCACCCCTCTCTAGTTACGCCTAGAGATAAGTTTCCTTCAGTGGAATTGCCGTGTACTCCGGGCTAACTGGAATAAGCTGCGAGGGCTCGTCTCCCATTCCTCTTTCGCTGTTTGTCTTGGGGAAAACATGTTGGGTGCGTGCCCCTTACCCACTCACCTGATGTATAGTGGTTTTGCAACCCAACCCCACGGGATGGGGGCCAGCAGGTGTATGTGCAATTGTTATCCAACATGTCTCCTTTCTCTCTGACATAAATACCCCATTTCGAGCAGTGGTAGTGCAGCTACACCTGGATAGGCGATATACTTTTATTTCAGCGTGCATTCCGCCGTCAACCGACTTCCAGTCGTCGTCGCACATCCGCCGCGTCCTTTTCACAGTTGCGCTCTCTCTTTATCCTCGGAGATTTGAACGGTAGTCAACCCAACTCCTCTATGGGCCATCTGCGATTAATCCTGTGACAAGGTCCTGGCAGGCGTGACCGAAAAGTTTGAGATCATTGTCCTACATGTGGATGAATTAACTTATCACTGTCAAAGAACCGCTTCATTTTCTTTCATCTATCTATTTTCTTGCTTTATTGACTCGGTCTGATTTTGGGTGAGAAGTAGTCGATGACTTTCCCATCCAAATATCATTTATTGGGCCGCTGTCCCTAAGAAACTACCAGATTAGTGCTTGGAGTGAGTTTTGTGGCTAGCATTCCACGAAATGATAAATTTATCTATTCCAGTCAGCGTTTATGTCGGTTGATGAGGCCGTTGAGTTTTTCACCGGCACCATTATCGTAGTTAGCCTAACTCCTTTTTTTGAACGTGTGGCCGTTTTGCATGTCTTCCGCTGCCTTGGTTATCTGCTGATTTTAAGACTGCCTTCACAGAAGAGCAATATGCCGATATCGGCTGCTAACACCACCCGAACGATTTCAAGCCTCGCCTGGAAGGAGCTCATTCGTAGCCTAAGGGTCTCTTGTACTCTCACCATGGACATTCTTAGTTGCTGATAGGGGGTTTCTTCTACTTCTACCTGCTCCTTTATTATTTCTAAGATACAATAAGGATGCGAGTTGTATGCATCCGCAGCGCAGCGTGAATTGTAGAAGATGGACTCGCTCCACCACATTGGTTTCCTCTTGGAAACCGGTGTCTTCCTCACTTCTCCAGTGAAGAGCGTCCTTTTTGATGCTGGCGAGATACTAGCTTTATTGTGTACACAGTACATCATGGACTTACACGCGTGAATCCAGCGTATCCTTCAGTCGCCAACGGTTCTCATTAAATCTGCAGCCTATCTCGGCGCTGCCCCTGCGGCCGTGAGATCCCAATCTTACTCTA
This sequence comes from Ceratothoa steindachneri, assembly GCA_963969495.1. Lineage (NCBI taxonomy): Eukaryota > Metazoa > Arthropoda > Malacostraca > Isopoda > Cymothoidae > Ceratothoa > Ceratothoa steindachneri. The sequence continues at coordinate 79,526,999 of OZ018330.1, read as the reverse complement.
AAACGTTAGGTTTAGGTTTAAGGAGACAAATTCAATCGAGAGCTTGATGTAACTCTCGGGGCGGTATAATTGCTGGTTCTGCCCAGGACGCCACTCTTGAGGTACCACCTCTAAACATTTTTCGATGAATCTCTGCTCCCAAGGCTTCACCCTCACCAAGAACATCCCCCTCGTATTTCTTATAGCACACGTCTTTTCAGTCTAGAGCCGCCCTTTGTACATATGTAGATGATTGACGAGGCTCTTTCCGTTGTTGCGTCTATCTTCTCTTGACACCGCTCCCTACGAGAGATAATGTATCCTGCCAGGATGAGAGACCGGATATTGATCTATATTGACTCTCGACGCTCACTGAATGCCCCTGATGCATTGGAATCTTCGCAGCATCCGTGATGCCTCTGCTGCTGCGAGCGTGGAGGTGGTCAGTTATTTTATGCAGGGCTTCTGGACAAGTGGGGAATGTAGGAAATGTGCTTGCTGATGATGGCACAAAACATCCTGCACGGACTAGGCGACATCACCAGCGCTTTACTTTTTCCCTCTTTGACTATCCAAAATAGGTCAGCCCTTCTGGCCAAATGCCAATGAAGTTGAGGACAACTGACTGGTGTCTTAATGTTGCGTGCCATTGCGCCACTACTTTTCCCGTGGACTTACCGCCTAGTGAATGCTTCGAAGCTTTCAGATCGTTGTTTTAGTCTCCTCCGAATCAAGCACACACTCTGGACGCTGTCTGATGGCGCGCTCCCCTGCACCTTACAGGCGATGACTGCCTGGTTTCCTAGACTCCCCGGGTATGTTTGCTGAATATCAGCGTCTGGTCGCTTCCGCGTTTCCTTTGTGCTTGGGATGGGTTCGTACGCACTCGACTGTGCCATTTTCGAGTTTTAGGACGAGGCGTGGCATCTCCATAGTTTTTAGTTAGTTTGGGTGCCAGTTGCATATTCGGCCGGGCACATGTGAGAGCGAGCCGCTCTCCGGGGCCTAGCTTGTTTTTTTGTTTTTATTCCATGTTGGGTTTGGAGGTTTATTAGATATGCGTTCACCTTTTCTTTCGTTTTATTTATTTTTTAAATACCCTTGTTGACAGTCGCCTGTCGAGAACAATAAACAAAATACCCTTACGAACAAGATTTACACTAAAGGTAGTTTACATATGCTCTTGCAGTTAATTCTATCTCATTTGCTTTTTTAGTCATTTGCCCTTTTATTTTGACCTTCCTATACCTGTATATACCCTATTAAGGGTGTAATAAAGCATAATCTTTACTTGATTCCTACTTTCAGACGTTGTTTATGGAACGATGATCCCTGAGCCTGACTACAGTGACGAGGAAACCGAAACAAGGACCTCTGTGACGTCATCTTCGAACAAAATGGTTGCTAGGAACAACCGTGTAAACACGTAAGTGACGCTTCGTGCACAGGGACTCGGTGTGACTCAAAACCAACATGAGATGACGCGTCTTTCTTGTAGTATTTAGAAGAAAAGGGTTGTAAGGGCTGCTTAATGCCATGGAAACTGGTCTTCAGAGAGGAAGAAACGACCAAAAAATGTTTCCACGTTTCAATAGTATATACGAGTATATTCAAGTTCTTGATTGAAAGGTTTCTTATATTTCTTGATCATTTTCCCCGCAAAAGGGCTTGGTAAAGCCTCTGCCTCCTACACCAGAAACTTGGAGTGGCATACCCTTTCGTCCCCAGTACCCCTGGAGATTCAGAAACTAGTTGGACCTTATCCCCCCCTCCCATTCCCCTCGTAAGGGGCGTGGCGATTTGCCTTCCTGGCCGCCATGCTGACGGGACTCAGCATCCCGTCCGGCCCCAGCTTAGCCTCTTTCACTTCCCCTACAACCTCTTCCTTAACTTTCTCTGATCGGCATCTATTTTCACAGGGTAGATGCTGACCTTCTTCTCAGCTAACTATCCTAGATCGGGGCTGAGGGGGGAGGAGACAATGTTCCCTAACCCCTGTGCTCTGTTTGGGATGGTGGGTTTTTAACAACCTGCTTCATCCCTACCCATACCCTACTCACATCCCTTTTCCTTCTCATTTCACTATTTTTTTACGCCGTGCCCAAGATGGAATCGCCATGCTGAAGGGCTGCCAGGTCACCAGGTTGGAGGGGTGGCCTTTATTGGCGGCACCTGGCTCTGCCAGCCCCGTACGAACCGCTTGCAGAGCGGGCTACTGCGAGGGGTTATGAGCGTCTGTATCCCGTAAGAAAATTAGGGTCACCATGTCAAATGATGAGAAAACAAAATCTCCCATCAATTTTCCGTTGTCCATCGTCGGAGCCGCCTTCGAGCAGCTGGACCGAAAAAATGGAGGTTCCTCCCCCCCCCCCTTTACTCTCGCAGGGGACCCTCCAAATCTATCTAACTGGAGAGGAGGCTTACTCCTCTCCTTTGCCTACGATGTCCTGGGAGGGGATGGCCAACTGGAGGCCCCTCCTGTAATAGACATGGTCCTTGAGGAAACCCAGCCTCAGACGCTAGGGCCTTCCATAGGGGAGAATCAGAACTCGGCGCCAAGCACCGGACCCGAATCCGCCCCTATGCAAGGTCCTCCTCAAAAGGCTGGGGGCTCCGAGGCAGTACAAGGAGGGGAGGGATCTCCTCCAATCGGTGCCCCAGCGACCACCAGGACCTTGTCCATTTCGGAGAAGGACCTGGCTGAGGCCCGTCCATCTGGCCTAGGGGCTTCTGCCGGCGGAGGGTAGAAGCGCGTTCATTCCCCGCCCTCCTCTACTAAAAAGAAGAAAAAGACTCGGGGCTCCTCTCCATCCCCGGGGGCTGCGGGGACGGATTGGTCTGCTGCCACTTTGGTAGGCGACCAAGCCAAGATCGGCACATCCGGCCCCTCTGCCGTACCGGGTCCGGAGCTCCCGACTAAGACCAAAAGTGCACAGGGCGGAGCCTCGATAGCGTCGGGGCCCCTCATTGAGAGGTTACCTGGTGTTTTCGGGCCTGCTGGCTTCAAACGCTTCCTCGTTATCCTCTCGACTGATGGCAGCATGTTGGCCAAGGGCAACATGATCCATCAGAGGAGAGCATTAGCTAGTGCAATTGGTAGAGAGCCGAACGTGACCCGTTTCTCGGACGGGAGCCTTCTGGCGAATGCGGCGAATCCCTCCGAGGCGGCCAAGATAAGTGCTCTTCGGACACTTCATGGCACCCCGGTGAGTGTGACGCCGCACTCTACCATGAACTTTTTGAAAGGAGTAGTTTATGCGATGGAACTCGTTGACTACTCCATTGAGGATATCACCTTAGAGCTGCTGACCATGGGGCGGTCAAGGTCGGACGTGTGATGAGAAAACAGGGAGGGGCCTTGAGACCCACCCCTACACTCTTCGTCACGTTCGACTGTGACAAGCTCCCTGAGTCGGTGCGTGCCGGTTGGTACCGCTACCGTGTGAAGGCATACGTGCCACTGCCGCGGCGGTGCTATTACGGTCACGCGAAGTCTGTGTAAATTGTTCCAAGGCCGCACACGATAAGTCTAAATCGTGTGTGGCCAAGTGTGTCAATTGCAAAGAGCCGAACCCAGCTTCTTCGAAGCAATGTGGTGCATATCTCCTTGAGTAAGAAATCCTGGCCGTTCAGGCCCAGGATCGACCCTAATTCCGCGATGCTAAGGACTTGGTCCTGGCGCACCCGGCTCTGCCTGGGATGTCATATGCCTTAATTGTTAGAAAGAGACCCTCTGCTCCTGGCCCATTTAGGCGAACGATCACGGTGGTTTCCGCGCCCATTCGGAGTTCTTCTGCGGGCTCTACTAAACCCGGCCGCTCCCATGGTAAAGCTGGCGGCAAAAAGGGATCATACCCAACCCCGGCCAAAACCAGGGCTTCCCCCTCTTCCCCCAGCGTGACCGTTTCCCGTAAGGCGAAACGGCCACGTGCCTCCACTGAGTCGTTAGACTAACAGAAGGCAACACGCCTGAAGTTGGTTGCCAGGCCATCTTCTAGGGTTCCTAAAGCTGTCCCCCGAAAGGAGGACAGTAACAAAGGAGCTTCGCCCACGCCTAGTGGTGGAACTCTGTGGCTCGGAGACGGTGGTTCCTCGAAAAGAGGGTTCCTTCCTGCCTCCGAAGCCGCAACGCCCGCCTAAGGTTTCGAGGCGGAGGGAGGAAAAGATTCGCATGGCGAGCCCAACCTCCCCCAATAGGTCCTCGAAGGCGACAGCGTTTTGTCCGGCCATTCCCGTGAGGGTCTTCTCTTCGAGGAGGGCCCCCGCGTCTCCTCCGAGCTAGGCCTGGAGGGCATATTCCTTCAATGGAATTGCCGTGGACTCCGGGCCAACTGGGAGGAGCTGTGGAGGCTCGTCTCGTCCCGTTCCCCGTTAGCTATTTTTCTGCAGGAGACCATGCTAGGCGCGTGCCCTTGCCCGCCCTCCTGGGGTATAAGGGTCTTGCGACCCCACCACCGCGGGATGGCCGGGCTGGGGGATGCGCGATTTACACCCGGCATGATGTCTCCGTTCTTCCTTTCTCATTAGATACCTCCTTTTAGGACGTGGCTGTGCAGCTGCACCTGGATAGGAGGTATACTATCATTTTTGCGTACCTTTCACCGTCAGCTGACTTCGACGTGGGGACTTCCGCCGCGTCGTGGCACGGTTGCCGAGGCCCTTTCTCTTGCTTGGAGATCTGAACGGCAGGCCTCCTCTGGGGAAATTAATCCATAAGTCCCAGGGGACAAGTCCTTGCTGATCTGATCGAAGAGTTTGAGATGGGTGTCCTAAACGTGGATGAGTTTACGCATCACTGTCCGAGAACCGCTTCATTTTCTTGCCTTGACCAATCTTTGTGCTCGTCGGATGCACAGCATGATTTTGATTGGGGGGGGGGGGTCGATGACCTCCATGGTAGTGATTACTTTCCCATTCAAATATCATTTTCAGGGCAACTGCCGCCTGAGAGCCCACCTCGGTAGGGCTTTTCGCGGGCGCGGTGGCCTACATTTCGAGAAATGACTGAATTCTCTATCTCAGTCGAGGAGTTTAGGTCGGTAGATGAAGCCGTTGAGTTCTTCCCCGGCTACCTCATCGCCGCGGGCCTGACCACTATTCTTAGAAGGTCTGGCCGTTTTGCACGCCGACCACTCCCATGGTGGTCGGCCGGGTGTGAGATGGCTCTCAAACAGAAGCGTTATGCCTACATGCGCTATAAGCGCCACCCGAACGATTTCACTGTCGCTGAATTTCGTCGGGCTAGGCCTAAGTTCCGCTATATCTCGCAGCACGCCCGCCGCGCTTCTTGGCGGGCATACGTGTCTTCACTTAACGAGAAGACCCATTTAGCATAGGTGTGGAAGCGAGGCAAATTCTCGCTGGACCCCCCTCCCGTTCTCCAGGAGAATGGGACCACAATCTCGGACCCCGCGTCCGTGGCGGAATCCTTCGCGCCTGCTTTTTCCGCATTCTCAAGCCGGGATGCTGCTACGATAGCATTCAATGCACGTCGTCAGGTTGCGGAAGGCCGCTGGCTGGACTTTACCTCCAGAGGCGGAGAACCCTTCAACGATAGGTTTACTGTGACTGAGTTGCGCTCCGCTCTTGCTTGGTGCGCGGACACCGCCCCTGGTCCGGACGATTGTCCGTACGCCATGCTTCGACACCTGGATGAGCGAGGCATGGCCTTTCTGTTAGATTTGTTCAACAGGATCTGGTTGACGGGTCTTCTCGCAGATTCCTGGCGAATCGCTACTGTGCTCGCCTTTCGCAAGCCGGGAAAAGATCACTCTACTCCGCAGGTTTCCGCCCAAACTCTCTAACTTCTTGCTTGTGCAAGTTGATGGAGAACTTGGTAAATGTTAGATTAGTCTTTTTCCTGGACACCGGAGGCCATCTGTTTTCTGCACAGTGCGGCTTCCGCAAGTTCCACTCCACGTCGGATGCTCTGCTTCGACTGGAAAATGCCGTCTGCGAGGCTTCCCTTCGTAGACAGCACTACGCCACTGTTTTTCGATCTGGAGAAGGGCTATGATACCGCATGGCGATACGGTATCATGGAGATTCTCCATACGATGGCGGCGAGGGGACGCCTCCCAATGTTTATATCTGAATTTTTGCGAGATCGTCGATTCCTCGTATTGGTGGGGGGAGCCCTCTCTGGCCCATAGGAGCAGGAAGAGGGTGTCCCGCAGAAGATGTTCTCGCTACGCTCTACGTGGACAACCTTTCGATCTCTTTTGGCGCGGCCCAGATGCCAACTCTGGAGCGTCGACTCCAACAGGCATTGACCCTTCTCTTTCGCTAGCCGAAGCGCACAGGTTTCGGTTTTCCTTGGCCAAGACTAAGGTGGTGCACTTCTGCCGCCATTCACGGCTCCACCCCGATCCAGACTTGTTTCTTAATTGGGTACGCCTGGAAGTGGTTGAATTGCATCGTTTCCTTGGTTTTGTATTTGATCGAGGCCTCACCTGGGAGGCTCATATTCGAAGCTTTAGGGTCTCCTGTACCCGTGCCATGGATATTCTCCGTTCCGTGTCGTTCAGCGCTTGGGGTGCTGATAGGGCTACTGCCGTACTTTTGTATGGATCCTTTGTTCGTTCGAAGCTTGACTACGGATTCGAGTTTTATGCATCCGCAGCCGAGCGTTTATTGCGGAATGTGGGCTCGATCCACCACACCTGCCTTCGCCTTGCGACCGGTGCCTTCCGCACTTTCCCCATTGAGAGCCTGTTGGTCGATGCTGGGGAGATGCCACTCGCTCTACGCCGCGTGCAGTGCAATCCTCGCCTGTACGCGCGAGCCCGGCGCCTCTCTCAGTCGCCAACAGCTCTCACTGCATCCGCGGCTCATCTCGACGGTGTTTATGCCGCCGAGCGACGCCAGTCATAACCTAAGCCCTTTGGGTTTAGGGCCAGGAAACTCCTTCGAGAGCTAGGTTTAGCTCGGGCCGGTGGCGCCCCTGGTTCTGCCCAGGAGGCCGCCCTGGAGGGTACAACATTTGTCTATTTGTCGCCACGCCTCTGCTCCCAAAGCTTGTTCAGTGCCGGCAGTATTGCGTTCGACCTTTTTGGAGCACACCTTCTATCACGCTGGTACCGTGCCAGTGTATACGGATGACTCCAAGTCCCAAGAGGGGGTCGGCTTCCACGCCGTATCCCCTCTGTTTGAAGTCAGCGCGGCTCTGCCAGGCGCTGCGTCTGTCTTCACGGCCGAACTGGTGGCAATACACCACTCGGTACGGGAGATTACGCGACGTGCCCGGTTCGAAGACCGGATTGTGATCTATAGTGACTCACAAAGCGCCCTGACTGCTCTTGGGGCATTGGAATCTCCGCATCTTTTAGTTCGCGATATCCGTGACGCCACAGTTTTGGCGAGCCGGGCGGATGTTGAGATTATCTTCTGCTGGGTTCCTGGACATGTAGGAATTGCGACTGTTCCCATGGACCTTCTCCCCAATGCCGCGACAGCTTCAGGTCGCTTTCTGTCGTCTCCGAATCGGACATACTCCTTTGACGTATCGCTAATTGATGCCGCGCTTGCCTGCGCCCTATTGTGACGCCTGCGTCGTCCCCCAGACTGTTCGGCACATTCTTGTCGAATGTCCCAGTCTGGGTGATCTTCGCGCACGTTACCTTTCCCGGTACCGGGATGTGCGGAGTTGCTACCACCTGTCCCTTGTACTCGGGACGAGTGCGTGCACTTTGACTGGTGGACTTGTTGACTTTTGGGGGAAGGCCGGCCTTCTCCCTATTATTTAACCAGGTTTTTTGGGGGGGTTTTTCCTTATAGGTTGCACGCTCCTGCGCCGGGGATACCTTCCCCTGACGCAGGAGCTTGCTTACTGCTTGTTTACTTTTCCCCTTTTTTTTAGTTTGTTTTGTTGTTTGGGTTGTTTTTTTGTGTGTTATTGCATTAAATTTAAAAGTAGCCTACTTCTAGGCAGTCTTATAATACGACGACTAATGCCCAAGTAGGCAATCGCCAGATGAGCTCTTTAAATTAAATTAAAATTAAATCCTTATCCTACGGGTGTAGGGGACTCTCCCTCAACCCCTTGCCTGGAGGTTCCTTCGTGGACCTCCCTCTTTCCAGCGGCAGTTTCCCCTGTACTTTCCAAGGGGACTGCCAAGAAAGCCAGCAGGCAGCCCATAGCTGACCGCTCACCATTAAAGCGGCTCGGTAGAGCAAACCCCCTTGGGGGGGAGACGGAAAAGGCCTGCTGGCTAGAATATTAACCCTAGCGGGCGTCAAGGCCTGTGCCTCCCCAGACTCGACTCGTGACACCGCTCTCAATGGGACCTGTGATGTCCGGGGGGGGTGGGCAACTGGAGCCCCTTCCCCGCCGAGATAGACAATGTCCTTGAGGCAACCCAGCCTCAGACGATAGGGCCTTCCATGGGAGCGAATCCGGGCTCGGCCCCAATCACCGAACTCGAGTCCGCCCCTATGCAAGGTCTTCCTCAAACGGCTAGGGTTTCCAAGGCAGTACTTGGAGAGGAGAGATCTCCTCCCTCGACCGGTGCCCCTGCGACTGACAGGACCTTCTCCATCTCGGAGAAGGATCTTGCTAAGGCCTCCTACCGGCGGAGGGGAGAAGCGGGTCCATTTCCCGCCCTCCTCTCCTAAAAAGAAGAGAAACAGCAAGAAAAGGACGAAAAAGACTCGGGGCTGCTCTTGATCCTCGGGGCCTACGGGAACGGATGGGTCTTCTGCCACTTTGGTAAGCCACCAAGCCAAGATCGACACATCCGGCCTCTATGCCCCCCATCCCCGGTGCAGAGCCCCTGACTAAGACCAAAAGTGCTAGTGGGCAGAGCGGAGCCTCGATTACATCGGGGCTCCTCATTCAGAGATTACCTGGCGTTTTCGAGCCCGCTGGCTTCAAACGCTTCCTGGTTATTCGCTCCACTGATGGCAGCATGTTGGCTAAGGGCAACATGATCCATCAGAGGAGAACTTTTGCTAGTGTGATTGTTGAGAGCCAAAGGTGACCCGTTTCTTGGACCGGAGCCTTTTGGCGAATGCGTCGAATCCCACCGAGGCGGCCATGATTAGTGCCCTTCGGAAACTTGATGGCACGCCCGTGAGTTTGACGCCGCACTCTACCATGAACTTCGTGAAAGTAGTAGTTTATGCGAGGGAACTCGTTGACTACTCTATAGAGGACATCACTTTAAGAATGGGCCTCGAGACCCAGCCCTACACTCTTGAACACGTTCGACTGTGACAAGCTCCCTGAGTCGCTGCGTGGCGGTTGGTATCGCTACCCCGTGAAGGCATTCGTGCCACTGCCGCGGAGGTGCTATTACTGTCACCGCTTCGGCCATACGAATCGTTTTTTGTAGACTTGCAAAGTCGCGGTCACCCGAAGTCTGTGTAAATTGCTCCAAGGCCGCACACGATAAGTCCAAATCGTGTGTGGCCAAGTGTGTCAATTGCGGAGAGCCGCACCCAACTTCTTCTAAGCAATATGGTGCGTATCTCCTTGAGAAGGAAATCCTGGCCGTTCAGGCCCAATATCGTCTCTCATTTAGCGAGGCTAAGGAATTGGTCCTGTCGCGCTCGACGCTACCCACAAAGTCCTATGCCTCAATGTTGAAAAAGACACCCTCTGCTCCTGGCCCCTCCAGGCCTACGAGTACGGTCGTTTTCGCGCCCATTCGTAACCCTTCTGCGGGTTCTACCCACCCTGGGCGCTCCCATGGTAAAGTTCGCTGCACAAAGGGTCCACACCATGGTTGGTTGGAAAAAACCTCTTGACCCTTTTCCCCACTTTTTCCCGGGTAAAACAGGGAAAAACATACAAACATAAAATTTCATGTAAGTATAATATTAATATAAGATCACAGAATCAGCCTCAGTTGTCTTTGCTATATAGGTTCCATAGCGTTATCAACTTGAACTTTTAGCATTATTTAGTCCAAAATTTTACATTTATTTTTTTTGTTTTACCTCAGCTACTAATGTTGTATATTTTTTAGATTTTATTTGAGAATATTTAATATGCTAAAATATACAGATTTACAGAGAAATCATGGTATTCTTGGTGGACGGCCAAAGAACTCATTGTGGTCCGAATATGAAGATCTTTCCAGCAATAAAGTTCGCTGCAAAAAATGTTTAAGAATAATAGCAAAAAGAATTGATCGTGTAAAAGACCATCGTAAAAAAGTGTTCATTAAACACTTCAGCCCCATCTGTAAACGCTGAAGCTATTAATCCTAACCAAGAAAATAATATAAACAGCGTTACTCCCATGGATTGTCAATATGCTAATAACTGCACCACCAATGATATAAATGTAACAAATGAAAGCAATGATCAAACAAGTTCTACGAGAGAAATTGAAAACTCACAACCAGTTTCAACAGCATCCCTCTCAGAGACGCCTGATTCTGATATACTGGCTTCAATCAACCACTCACAAATTAGTTCAACTCCAGTGAAAATTTGTAGTAATTCTGATGTAATTTCAAGGAAAAAAGTTATTAAAAATAGAAGTCACAAAGGAACTATTAATCATATTGACAAATTTATTCAGCTAACAAGTGATGAGAAATTTAAAGTGATTCAACGGAAGTGGGCTCAATTTTTCTACAAGGTAAGTTTCTAAATTAAACATGATTGAGAATAGGGTAAATTATGTATTTTTATTATCAATATCTTAGATTATCTGGAGCTGCATTAAAAATAACTAATAGAGTTCCTATTATAAGTTTCGATTTATAGTTCAATTATAAATTTGATTTGCTTAAAAGATCACCCAAATATATCTATACATTAAATTTTGAATGAAAAATAGAGTAAAATTCATTATTTTTGTTTACTTCTAGAATAGTATTCCTTTTCGAGTTGCTGCTGATGATACATTCCAAAATGCATTAGAAGAAACAAGATGTGGGCTCAAGCACAGACGAGTGCTAATTGGAAGCAGCTCGCTGGTCCACTGTAAGATGAAGCTTACACCGAAGTAACTAAATAAATGAAAATACTATTTAAAAACAAAATGTGTGTCGTTTCACAAAGTGGGTGGTCTAATATTCGCAATGATCCAATTATTGCCAGTACTATACATTGTGAAGGAAAATCATATCCACTTGATTGTGTCTATGCAGGAAATCAGAGCAAAACTGCAGACTATCGTTTTGAACTAGCAAAGAACAGCATTTTGAAAGCAGAGACTAAGTATTTAACAATTATTGTTGGATTTGTGTCAGATAATGAAGCAAAAATGAAACTCCTTCGTAAGGTTAGTTAGTATTTCCTAAACAAAGCTAAAATCATTTTCTTTGAAGTATTTATTTATTTAAAGCAACTATCATATATGCAGATATGTTATTATAATTTCATTTATTTATAGATGTAAATATACTTATGTAATTGCAGATGTTTGTTGACTGGAGGCCGACTATAATAGCATATGGTTGTAGCGTAGCAACTCCAACACCAGTTTTGGCTGCCATAAAGGATGTTCAGAGATACTTCCGTGAGCACCACCAGCCAGCAGGTTGGTTGAAGGAATTAAGTGGTGTCTTACTACAACTTCACAATAATACAAGTTATATTCATCATTCTAATTCCTAATTAAAAATTTTATCAAGTTGGAAAAATATTCTTATTATTCCCAGCATGTACATTTTCATCTTAACATATTCTTGATATTACCTCTTAATTTTCAAAATGTTTCGCATGTTTAAAGATAACATTAGTTACACTTTCAGAAAGTATTGTAACTTTTGGTTGCTTAAAGAAAATTAGCCCTGGCAGTATATGAGACATAAGACATCACAATATTTCCAAGAATAGCTTTCCCGAAATCTCTGAGCAAATTATTACCTCAAAAATATTGGCATTATATGATGAAAGTTTCTTCCTTAGATCTAGTTAAAAAATTGTGCTCCCTGATGTTATCTATTTCATCATGTCCACCTTTGAGAGGTGGTTCAGCACAGCAGGCCGTATTCATACAAAGCTAAGAAACATTCAACAATGAACGTGTTGAACGTATGCAAGCACTTTGGATGGAAGGAACTAAAAGATAATGAAGACAATAATAGCATCATATGTGAAAGCACATGCCAGTCAACATCTAGATATTAATGAATTCATGGATTTCTGATAATCAGAATTATGTGCATCATTGTTTGTCGGGGGCATCGTTTAATTTTTCCAACTAGTAATGAAAACCTATGTTACGCCAATTAATATATTATCATTATTATTATTATGAAGCTACAGGCATATAGTTTATTCTATCTCTTCTAATATAGTAAATATATCAAACTTAAATATATAAATTTATTAGTAATCAATTAAAAGGTCAATTCTTCCTTTTTTATTCTTTTTACTAGTTTTTCACAAAAAATATCAGTTTTACCCAGGGAAAAACTTACCCTTTTACCTGTTTTTTTTCCCCAGAGTTTTTCCCGGGCAAAACAAAAGTGGGAAAAAACTTACCTTGCCAACCATGGTCCCACCCAGCTTATTTGTAGACTAAAAAATTTGTTCCCACGACTATGGCCCAACATTCAATCGACAGATGAGGGCCCTAAATAAAAAAAATATATATCTATATCGTTTTTTACTAATTGTCAAGATTTTCACCTTTCCCTATTTGTGATCCTTTGAAACGTATATTGACCGAAAAATGCCTCGATACTAGTCTTTTTTCGTTAGATTCCCGGTCTATATAGTTCATATGTGAGGAATAAGTGCCTTTCTTTCTTCCAGAAGTGGCGCTAATAACAGTTCGCAGAAAGAAAACAAATTCGAGAACGAGCGCTTCGACGAACAAGGCCTCATTCTCCCCAAGAAATTGCCCAATCCTTGTTTGGACTCGACGGACAAGAAAAGCCTTCACAAGGAACTTCTTTTTAATCAAAAACTGTGAGCATCGTCGTCGTTTTAATTGCTATGCTTAAAGAAGAAATATTTTTCCTTATTCCAGGCAGAAGAAATATCTAGCTCCTTAATCAAGCCAGGAGAAATATCTCTTTGATTAATCCAGGCAGAAGAAATATCTTTCCTTATTCCAGGCAGGCTTGACCCTAGCCAAAAGAAAGCATCATTCCCCATGTAGACAGGACTTGAGCCATATCGGGTTTGGTTAGACAATCAATAGGAGTCCGAACTTGGAGATACTTTATCGGCGGCTGACATGTGATGTAACCCTCGATATTTTTTCTTCCACAAACTAGATTTCCACTGCGATATAAAGTAGAGTGTGAATCATAAGAAAAAAACAATCCCCACATAAATTAAGTCAAATTTCTCACATTACAATGAATACAGATTAAACAAAATGACCCGTATGGGTCTTTAACGTTTTTTTAATGAAATTCCCAAGTTACATGGTCGCTATGATTAACAAATTTCTTTTGAAGTGGGTTCCAAAGCGAGCAAATCTTTAGTTTTAGCCCATATTTTTGTCGAATCTAATGAATGAATGTTTCTTATACATTTAAGAGCAGATTATACTCTCCGGTCTATTATTTTCAGGGGCATTAATGTATTGAATCAGAAAACTGAACTCCAGAAGGCGATGGAAAAGCACAAGGGGAAGCAAGCTCTGAAGGAGCAAGAGATGGAAAAACAAAGCCAACTCACCCCTCTACAAAGAGCTATTGATGAAAGGGCTCATAGACTTGAAAAGGTAACGGTCGTGTCAAGTTCGAGTCATCAAGGGCGTTATTAGTGTTTTAAACTAGGTCAACAATTTTAGGAAGTCGTTAAACCTGATTAATCACAGAGGAATCAACCTTCATGTGGAGGTTGGTAGGTATTGGTGACTTGCATGTCGGCCATTTCTCGAGTGCCTCATGGTAGGCAACTCGGAGCAGATAATTTCTATATATTTTCACTGTCCCTAAATTTACTAGTTTCATTATGAACCTCACCACTCCCAATTTACGAAATGCAGTTGTTATTCTTAGTTCTATGTAAATAATTCTAGAAAAAAAATGGGGAAGGAAGGTATAGCATTTGATATAATAGTGGACCTAATGCCAAAAGATTGATGTGATGAATGAGGTCCAATTTAAGTCAGTATAGGTGCTCCAAATTCTGTGAGGACCGAGATAAGCGAAAACCGTAAAACAGACCTGTATAACTCGCCGTTGAGAAAAATAGGCATCGAAAAATTATTTCATAATTATTGATTACTTATGTAGATAGAATAGGCAAATTTGGAAAACTGGTTTCCCGTAAGGTGCACGGCGATTTGCTTTCCTGGCCGCCGTGCTGACGGGGACTCGTCCGGCCCAAGCTTAGCCTCTTCTTTCTGACTCTGTTTCCTCACTTTCCATACAACCTCTAATTTCACAGGGTAGACGCCAACCAGCTTCCTCTCACCCAGCCATCCCGGATTGGGGCTGAGGGGGGAGGGGACAACGCTCATTTCCCCCTGAGCTCCGGTTTGATGTGAGAGTTTTTAACAACCTGCTTCACCCGCTCACCTTCCTCACATACCCTTTCTCTTTACTTTCACTGTCTATCAATTTTTCGCCCAGCCCAAGATGGAGCCGCCCTACCGAAGGGCTGCCTGGCCCCTGGGCGGAAGCTGTGGTCCCATATTTTGGCAGCTGGGTTTTCCAGCCCCGTGTTCACCCTTCATATAGCGGGCTACTGCGTGAGGTGATCTTGACTTGGTCGCTTACAAATTAGGGGCCGCTGGCGTGCTTTTTTGGCATTCCTCTGGGAAAGTAAAGCGGGGACTTCCGCTAGTTAGAGACAGTCGCCCCAAAGAAGGAGGTGAGGAGGAGTTTCCCGCAAGACCAAAAGACTAAGGGCTCCTCTCGCTCCGCGGGAGCCATGGTGACGGAGGGGTCCGCTGCCGTTTTGGTAAGCGACCAAGTCAAGATCTCAAGATCTGCACGTTCGCTCCCGCTGCCTTCCCGGGTGGGGAGTCCCTGAGTATGACAAAAATTGCCGGTCCGCAGCGCGAAGACTCTATTACCTCGCAGCCCCTCATTCATAGACTACCTGGTGTTTTTGAACCCGCTGGCTTCAAACGCTTCCTCGTGATTCTCTCTACTGATGGTAACATCTTGGCTAAGAGCAACATGATCTATCGGCTAGCGTGATTGGTTAAGAGCCGAAGGTGACCCGTTTCTCAGATGGGAGCCTTCTGGCGATTGCGTTGAATCCCTCCCAGGCGGCCATAATCAGTGCCCTTCGGACACTCGATGGCACGCCCGCGAGTGTGAAGCCGCAGTCTATCCTGAACTTCGTGAAAAGTGCTTTATGTGAGGGAACTCGTGGCCGACCATGTAAAGATCAAAGTCGAACCTGTGATAAGAAAACAGGGAGGGGCCTCGAGACCCACTCTTACAATCTTCTTTACTTCCAACTGTAACAAGCTCCCTGAGTCGGTACGTGCGTGTTGGTATCGCTACCGCGTGAAGGCATTTGTGCCACTGCCGCGGAGGTGCTACTACTTCCACTGCTATGGTGATGCGAATCGCCCCTGTAGAGGTGCAAAGTCGGAGTTACCCGAAGTATGTGTAAGTTGCTCCAAGGCCGCACACGATAAGTCCAAATCGTGTGTGGGCAAGTGTGTTAATTGCGGAGACCCGCACCCCGCTTCTTCAAAGCAATGTGGTGTGTATCTCCTTAAGAAGGAAATCCGGGCCGTTTAATGCTCAGGATCGTCTCTCATTTCGCGAGGCTAAGGACGTCCTATGCCTCGATGGAAAAAATGACAACCTCGCCAACCAAGCCCATACAGGCCTACGAGCATGGTCGTTTTCGCGTCCATTCAGAACCCTTCTGCGGATTCTACCCACCCCGGTCTTCTTCCTGGTAGAGCTGTTTTTAGGAATGGAATTGCCGTGGACTCCGGGCCAACTGGGAGGAGCTGCGGAGGCTCGTCTCGTTCCGTTCCCCGTTAGCTATCTTTTTACAGGAGACCATCCTCTGCGTATGCTCCCTGGCAAACTTCCTGGGGTATGAGGGTTTTGCGACCCCACCACCACGGGATGGGGGCTGGGCGGGAGGATGTGCGATTTACACCCGGTATGATGTCTTCGTTCTTCTATTGGCTTTAGATATCTCCTTTCAGGCAGTAGCTGTGCAGCTACACCTTGATAGGATGTATACTGTTATTTTCGCGTACATTCCACCGTCATCCGACTTCGACGCGGGGTACTTCCGCTACGTCGTGGCACGGTTGCCGAGGCCCTTTTCCTCTAAACGGTAGATACTCCTCTGGGGAGACGACTCTATCAATTCCCGGGGTCATGTCCTTGCCGACCTGATCGACGAGCTTGAGATAGGTGCCCTAAATGTGGATGAGTTTAAGCATCACTGCCCGAGAACCGCTTCATTTTCCTGCCTCGATCTATCTTTGTGCTCTGCGGATGCACATCCCGATTTTGATTGGGGAGTGGTTGATGACATCCATGGTAGTGATCACTTTCCCATTCAAATGTCATTTTCTGAGCCGCTGCCACCCGAGAGCCCGCCCCGGTGGTGCTTGCTGCGGGCGCGGTGGTCTGCATTTCAGGAAATGATTGGATTCTCTCAGTCGAGGAGTTTAGGTTGGTAGATGAGGCCTTTGAGTCCTCCGGCACCCTCATCGCCGCGGTCCTAGCTACTATTCGTAAAAGGTCTGGCCGTTTTGCACGCCGAACACTCCCGTGGTGGTCAGCCGAGTGTGAGACTGCCCTCAAACAGAAGCGCTATGCCTACATGCGCTATAAGTGCCGCCCGAACGATTTCACTGTCGCTGAATTTCGTTGGGCTAGGTTCCGGTATATTTCGAAGCACACCTACCGCTCTTCTTGACCGGCATACGTGTCTTCACAACGGGAAGACCCCTCCAGCAGAGGTGTGGAAGGGAGTCAATAGGATTTGGGTAAGTTCTCGCAGGACCCCCCTCCCGTTCTTCAGGAGAATGGGACCGCAATCTCGGACCTCGCGACCGCTTTCTCCGCATTCTCTCGCCGGGATGCTGCTCCGCCAGTATTCAATGCACATCGTCATGTCACGTAAGGTCGCCGACTGGACTTTACCTCAAGAGGCGGGGAACCCTTCAACGAAGGTTTACTGTGAGTGAGTTGCGTTCCGCTCTTGCATCGTGCGCAGACCCCGCCTATGTTCCGGACGATATCCCGTACGCCATGCTTCGACACCTGGGTGAGCGAGGCATGGCATTTCTGTTATATTTGTTCAACAGGATCTGGTTGGAGGGTCTCCTCCCGGATTCCTGGCGAATTGCCACTGTGCTCGCCTTTCGCAAGCCGGTGAGAGATCACTCTACTCCGGCCGGTTTCCACACAATCTCTCTAACTTCTTGCGTGTGCAAGTTGATAAGAGAAATTGGTAAATGTTAGAATAGCCTTTTTTTCTGAACATCGGAGGCCATCTGTCTTCTGCACACTGCGGCTTCCGCAAGTTCCACTCCACGTCGGATGCTCTGCTCCGACTGGAAAATGTCGTCTGCGAGGCCTTCCTTTGTAAACAGGGCTTTGCCACTGTTTTTCGAACTGGAGTCGGCCTATGATACCGCATGACGATAGGGTATCATGGAGACTCTCCACACGATGGGGGCAAGGGGACGCCTCCCAATGTTTATATCTGAATTTTTGCGAGATCGTCGATTCCGTGTACGGGTGGGGTGACCCCTCTCCGGCTTAAAGGAGCAGGAAGATGGTGTCCCGCAGGGAAGTGTCCTCAGTGTTATACTCTTTGCCCTGAGCATCAACGGCATCACGTCGGTTCTGCCTGAAGATGTTCTCGCTACGCTCTACGTGGACGACCTTTCGATCTCTTTTGGCGCGGCCAAGATGCAACTCTGGAGCGTCGACTCCAACAGGCATTGACCCGCGTCTCTTGCTATGCCGAAGCGCACAGTTTTCGGTTTACCTTGGCCAAGACTAGGTGGTACATTTCTGCCGCTATCCACGGTCTAACCCTGACAGAGACTTGTTTCTCGATGGGGTACGCCTGTACGTGGTTGTATCGTACCGTTTCCTTGGTCTTGTATTTGACCAACGCCTCACCTGGGAGGTTCATATTCGCAGGCTTAGGGTCTCTTCTCCCTGCGCCATGGATATTCTCCTTTTCGTGACGTTTAGCGCTTGGGGCACTGATAGCGCTACTGCCTTACTTTTTTTATCGATCCTCTGTTCGTTCGAAGCTCGACTACGAATGCTCGATTCACCACGCCGGCCTTCGCCTGGCGCCTGGTGCCTTCCGTACTGCCCCCATTGAGAGCCTGTTGGTCGATGCTGGGGAGATGCCACTCGCTCTACGCCGCGTGCAGTGCATCACTCGCCTGTACGCGCGAACCCGGCGCCTCCCTCAGTCGCTAACAGCTCTCACTGCATCCGCAGCTGATCTCGATGGTGCCTATGCCGCCGAGAGACGCCAGTCATACCCTAAGCCCTTTGGGTTTAGGGCCAGGAAACGCCCCGAGAGAGGTAGATATAGCTCTCGGGCTGGTGGCGCCTCTGGTTCTGCCCACGACGCCACCCTGGAGGGTACCACATTTGGCTATTTGTCGCCACGCCTCTGCTCCCAAAGCTTGTACTGCGCCGGGAGTATTGCGTTCGACCTTTTTGGAGCACACATCGTGTCACGCTGGTACCGTGCCAGTGTATATGGATGGCTCCAAGTCCCAAGAGGGGGTTGGCTTCCACGCTGTATCCCCTCTGTTTGAAGTCAGCGGGGCTCTACCAGGCGCTGCGTCTGTCTTCACGGCCGAGCTGGCGGCAATACACCACTCGGTACGGGAGATTACGCGACGTGCCCGGTTCGGAAACCGGATTGTGATCTATAGCGACTCACAAGGCGCCCTGAGGGCTCTCGGGGCATTGCAATCTCCGCATCCCCTGGTTCGCGAAATCCGTGACGCCACGGTTTTGGCGAGCCGGGCAGATGTCGAGATTATCTTCTGCTGGGTTCCTGGACATGTAGGAATTGCGGGGAATGAGCGCGCCGATGAGGGCGCCAAAGAGTCCGCGAGTTCTCTGCGACCGGACCAGCGTTTCGCTCTTCCTCACACTGACTACATGGAAGGAATACGGGCAGCTCTTCGGACTGCTTGGCAAAGAAGATGGGAGACGGTCGAAGGGAACTTAAAGTTGCGTGCCTTTGCACTGCGACTGTTCCCATGGACCTATCCCCCAATGCCGCGGCGGCTTCAGGTTGCTTTCTGTCGTCTCCGAATCGGGCACACTCGTGTGACGCATCGCTATTAGATGGAGCGCTCGCCTGCGCCCTATTGTAACGACTGCGTCGTCCCCCAGACTGTTCGGCACATTCTTGTCGAATGTCCCAGTCTGGGTGATCTTCGCGCACGACATCTTTCCCGGTACCGGGATGGGCGGGGTCGCTACCGCCTGTCCCTTGTACTCGGGATGAGTGCGTGCACATCGACTGGTGGACTTATTGACTTTTTGGGGGAGGCCGGCCTTCTCCCTATTATTTAAGCTGGGTTTGTTTTTTTGTTTTGTTTTGTTTTTTGCATTTGTTTTTGTTTTTTTCCTTTCCCCCATTTAGGGTGTTTTTTTTTTCTTCGTTTAATTTTATTTTAAAGTAGCCTAGAACTAGGCCAGTTTTAATACGGCGACTAATGCCCATGTAGGCAGTCGCCAGATGAGCTCTAAAAAAAAAAAATAAAAATCTCCTATTGAGAGCCTACTAGGGGATGTACCACTCGCTTTACGGCGTGCGCAGTGCATTATTCGCCTGTACGCGCGAACCCGGCGCCTCCCTCTGTCGCTAACAGCTCTCACTTCATCCGCAGCTGATTTCGACGGTGCCTATGCCGCCGAGAGACGCCAGTCATACGCTAAGCCCTTTGGGTTTAGTGCATGGAAACTCCTTCGAGAGCTAGGTATAGCTCTCGGGCCGGTGGCGCCCCTGGTTCTGCCCAGGACGCCACCCTGGAGGGTATCACCTTTGGCTATTTGTCGCCACGCCTCTGCTACCAAAGCTCGTGTCACGCTGGAACTGTTCCAGTGTATACGGATGGCTCCAAGTCCCAAGAGGGGGTTAGTTCCACGCCGTTTTCCCTCTGTTGGAAGTCAGAGGGGCTCTGCCAGGCGCTGCGTCTGTCTTCACGGCCGAGCTGGTAGCAATACACCCCTTTGTACGGGAGATTACGTGACGTGCCCGGTTCGGACGCTGGATTATGATCTATAGTGACTCACAAAGCGCCCCGAGTGCTATTGGGGCATTGGAATCTCGGCATCCGTGAAGCCACAGTTTTGGCAAGCCGGACGGATTTCGAGATTATCTTCTGCTGGGTTCCTTGACATGTAGGAATTGCGGGGAATGAGCGCGTCAAAGAGTCCGCGAGGACTCGGCGACAGGACCAGCCTTTCGCTCTTCCTCACACCGACTACATGGAAGGAATACGGGCATCTCTTCGGGCTGCTTGGCAACGAAGATTGGAGACTCTCAAAGGGAACTAAAGTTTCGTGTCATTGCGGTGCGTCTGTTCCCATGGACCTACTCCCCAATGCCGCGAAGGCTTCAGGGTGATTTCTGTCGTCTCCGAATTGGACACACTCGCGGGATGCACCGCCATTTTAATGAGCGCTCGCCAACGCCCTACTTTGAAGACTGCGTTTTCTTCCAGACTGTTCGGCATATTCTTGTTGAATGTCCTAATCTGGGTGATCTCCGCGCACGTTACCTGTCCCGGTACCGGCATGGGCGGGGTCCCTACCGCCTGTCCCTTGTATTCGGGACGAGTTCGTGCACATTGAATGGTGAACTTATAGAATTTGGGGGGTAGGCCGGCCTTCTTCCCTTTATTTAAGTAGTTCGGGGTTTTTTTTTGTTATTTTAGTAGGTCGCACGTTCCTCCGCCGGAGCTTGCTTCCTGCTTATTGCCTTTTTTCTTTGTTTTTATTTTTTATTTTTTTATATATATTTTTTTTTGCAGCCTTTTTTAAAGATGCCTAATATTAAGCATTGTTGAAGTCGGCGACTAATGCCCAAGTAGGCAGTCGCTAGATGAGCTCTTAAAATTAAACATAAAAAAAAATCCACGTTATATGAAAAATGAGTGCGATGCCTTCCTTCGTAGACAGCACTACGCCACAGGGTTTTTTTTCTTATGTCAATCTGGAGAAGGCTCCCCCCTCTTCAGTTTCGGTTTGGAATGGTGGATTTTTAAGACCTGCTTCACCCCTACACTCACTTCCTCGCATACCCTATCTATGTTCACGGTCTATCAATTTTACGCCCAGCCTCAAGTAGAGCCACCAGGCTTAAGGGGTACCTGGCCACCGGTCAGGAGAAGTAGCCTTTAATGGTGGCAGCTTACTTTGCCGGCCCCGTCATCACCCCTCGCAGAGCGGGCTACTTCGCGGGGTGATTAGCGTTTGCATCCTGTAGGAATAGGGTCCCATGCCCAATGCTAAGAATTATTCTTCTCCTCACCCCTTTACCATTATCGGGTTCGTTCTCGTGCAGCTCCACAATAGAAAAGGAGGTCTCTCCCCCTGTGATTTCTCAGGGTTTTTTTTTTAATTTAGAAACCATGTGTCGACTGCCAACCAGAGCAAAGGTCGCCGTAATTAGCGCAAAGCCTAATACTAGGCTATATCAAAAAAGATAATATACGATAAAAAAGGAACCAAGGCAAGACACAAGCTAGAAACAAAACTAGAAGGCAACTTGCTCCGGCGTCGGGGGTAGGTCAGCCTCCTCACGACGCAAGAACATGCGACCTACAATAGAGTTAAATAAAATGGAGGCTGGCAAAAATAGTCACCCAGTCTATGTGCACGAGCTCGCCCAACTACTAGGGACAAGCTCTAGCAACTCCCCTGGACCATATTGCAGGAACTGGTAACGTGGGCGAAGACCACCCAGACTGTGCAGAACATTCTGGGGAAAAACTCGGTCGTTACAATAAGGTGCAGGCGAGCGCTCCATTTAATGGCGGTGCGTCCCGTGAGTGTGTCCAATTCGGAGAAGACAGAAAGCCACCCGAAGCCGTCGCGGCATTGGAGGATACGTCCAATGGAACAGTCACAGCGCAATGCCACGCATCTTTAAGTTCCCGTCGGCCGTCTCCAATCTTCTCTGTAAAGTAACCCGGAGAGCCCGTCTTCCTATCATGTAGTCGGTGTGAGGAAGAACAAAACTATGATCTGGTCGCCCAGTCCTCGCGGATTCTTTGGCGCGCTCATTCCCCGCAATTCCTACATGTCAAGGAACCCAGCAGAAGATAATCTCACATCCACCCGGCTCGAAAAAACCGTGGAGTTACTGATATCGCAAACCAAGAAATGCGGAGATTCCAATGCCCCGAGAGGACTCGGGGCGCTTTGTGAGTCACTATAAATCAGAATCCGGTCTCCGAACCGGGCACATTGAGTAATCTCCCGTACGGAGGGGTGTATTGCCACTAGCTCGGCCGTGAAGACAGACGCAGTCCCTGGCAAACCCCCACTGACTTCAAACAGAGGGGATAGGCCTGGAAACAAACCCCCTTTTGGGACTTGGAGCCATCCGTATACACTGGCACGGTTCCAGCGTGACCTGGAGTGTGCTCCAAAAAGGCCGAAAGCATACTCCCGGCGTTGCAAAATTTCCTGTCCCTAAACCCAAAGGGCTTAGGGTATGACTGGTGTCTCTCGGCGGCATAGGCACCGTCGAGATCAGCTGTGGATGCAGTGAGAGCTGTTGGCGACTGAGGGAGGTGCTGGGCTCGAGCGTACAGGAGAATAATGTGCAGAGCGAGTGGCATATCCCCAGCATCGACAAGTAGTCTCTCAATGGACGACGTGCGGAAGGCACCAGGTGCAAGCCGGTATGGTGGATAGAGTCCACCTTCCGCTATACACGCTCGTCTGCGGATGCATAAAACTCGCATTCGTAGTCGAGCTTCGAACGTAGAAAGGATCCATAAAAAAATAAGCGAGTAGCTCGATCGGTGAAAGTTGCGCAACGCAGCATACTCATGGTGCGGGTACAAGTGACCGCTAAGGCTGCGAATATGATCCCCCCAGCTGAGGCTTCGGTCAAATACAAGACCAAGCGAACCTAGTTTAGGAACCATTCCGGGTTGGGATAGAGCCGAGGTTGGCGGCAGAAGTTTTGCACTTTAGTCATGGCCAAGGAAAACCTAAACCTGTACGCTTCGGCATAGCGAGAGATGCTGTTGGAGTCGACGCTCGAGAGTTAGCATCTGGGGGGCAGCACCAAAACAGATCGAAAGGTCGTCCAAGTGTTCTTTTTGTTTTTTTTTAAATCCATCTGGCGCGACTTCTTACTAGGCCAAAAGTCTCCGTACTCACACTACAGCCTAATACTAGGGCTCTATTAAAAAAAAACAAATGACATGCAAATAGCAAAGATAAAAAGGAACAAAGGCTAAGACAGGCTTAAAAAAACACAACCACAACAACAAATGTAACCCACCCCCAAAAAACAAGATCAGCAGAAAGTCAACAAGAATGAAGCACGCTCCGGTGTCGCGGGTAGCCCTGTAGCGTCCGAAAAGTTCAGGCAAGCGGCTTAAATGCTTTGATGAATGAGTCTTTTTGGGGAGATTCAGGATGGCCGAGTGGTTTAAGACTCGCTAACGGCTGTCCTGCGACGTGGGAAGCGCGTTCGAAACTCATTTTGCTACTTTTCTTTATTTATTTTTATTTGCCCCCAGGTCCCATGATCATGAGACCTACAAAAAAGTCAAATAAAATGAAAAGGGTCATATAGTCCCCAAGTCTGTGTCTCCGAACCAGTCCAGAGTACAAGGGACTGGCAGAGCTCCGGTCCCTCGGCAACCAGCTCTGCCGTCAATAAGTTTTGCGAATAGGTAGGGCAAAACAGAGGAAGGGGGATGGCTATTTGTGGGGGTGTTAGGACAAGTTATGACAAGTCAGAAGCTGCATCCGCCCGCTCCTGCCTTGTCTATTTAAGAAGCAGTAGCTGATCGCAGATCGTCAGTCACAAATTTTTCAACAATGGAGAAGGTTGAGCACCGCGCAGTGATTAAATCTTTGACCAAGGAAGGCAAGAATGTAAGAGAGATCCGTGAACGCATGGTTGCAGTGTACACCGACACCGCCCCTTCCTATGCGACCATTGATCGCTGGAATAGGGAGTTCCGCCATGGTCGTGAGTCCCTTGAAGATGACGCCCGTCAGACGTGACCAACGAGGACAATGTGGCCCGTGTGGAGAGGATGATCCTCGAAAATCGACGGGTGAAGGTCGAAGAAATCGAGCGAGAACTTGGAATATCACATGGAAGTGTTATCAACATCATCCACGACAATTTGACCATGACCAAGGTCTCTGCCCGTTGGGTCCCTAGAAACCTGACGCTTCATGATCGACTTCAACGTCATCAAAGTTCGGAGGAGCTGCTGCTCCTGTACAACCAAGATCCGGCGTGATTCGAGTCACACATCGTGACAGGTGATGAAACGTGGGTCCATCACTGGGATCCCGAGACCCAGCTCGAAAGCATGGCCTGGAAGCACATGGGCTCTCCGACCCCCATCAAGTTCCGGACCCAACCCTCAGCTGGGAAGATCATGGCCACCATCTTCTGGGATTCTGAGGGAGTGTTGATGGTGGACTATGCGCCTCGTACAAGGACCATCACAGGCCAATATTACTCCGAGGAACTGGCTAGGTTGAAGAATTGCATCCGTCAGAAGCGGCGGGGCAAGTTGACACGCGGTGTCCTGCTCCTCCACTACAATGCCCCTGTCCACAAGGCCAGAGTTGCACAAGCTGCCCTGCGTGAGTGCGGATTCGAGGAGCTCAACCCTTCCCCCTACAGTCCAGATCTGGCCCCTAGCGACTACTTTTTATTCCGCCAGCTCAAGGCTGCACTGCCTGGACCTCGATTTGGGGACGATGAAGATGTCCAGCTCGCCGTCCAGGAGTGGATTGAACAGCAGTCGGGAGATTTCTGGTTGTCGGGAATTCGAAGCCTCACGGATAAGTGGCGCAAGTGCATTGAAGTCGAGGGCAGTTATATTGAAAAATAATAAAACACTTTTCCTTATATCCGAATTGCAAAACTTATTGACCGCCCCTCGTATGTCTTCACGGCAGAGCTGGTTGCAATACACTGCTCGGTACGGGTGATTACGTGTTGTTCCCGATTCGGAGACTGGAACATAATCCATAACAACTCGCCATATCTTTGATTCCACGATTTTCGCAAGTCGGGCGGATGGTGACTGTAAGTGAGCTATTACCACCCACTTTTGGATCATGACAAAAATTAAACTATAGTAAATTAAGTAGTTTACAATAGAAATAAGCAAAATAAGTTAATACATACATGTAAAGCAAAAAAATGGGAAACATTCAATAAAGTAAATAAAGTAATTTGCTAACAGTAAATACACAGAGGAAAAAGACAAAAATAATGTGAAAATTAAACCGAGACTAAGCTCTGAAGAAAGTAACAAATTTCCCTGACGGTGAACGACCGAGGGGATGATTTGGCACAGTTCTACGCTTCGCCCCCGTAAGGGGCGCGGCGATTTGCCATCCTGGCCGCCGTCTTGACGGGATTCAGCGCTCCGTCCGGCCCAGCTTAGCCTCTCTTCCTTCCTTCTGAAAGCCTGCTTTCTTATTCTACATCCTCACTTTCCACACAACCTCTTCCACAATTTTCTCTGATCGGCCTCTCACAGGGTGGATGCCGACCAGCTTCCTCAGTCAACTATTCCGGATCGGGGCTGAGAGGGGCGAGGACAACGCCCTCTCACCCCTGAGTTCCGGTTTGGGGTGGTTGGTTTTTAAAAATCTGCTCTTTCCCCACCCTTATCCTCTTCACACCCCCTTTCTTTATCTCAACTAACTATCAATTTTACGCCGAGCCCAAGGTGGAGCCGCCATGCTGATGGGCTGCCTGGCCACTGGGCGGGAGGTGTGGCCCCGAATGGTGGCTGCCGGCTCCGTATTCACCCCTCGCAGCGCGGGCTACTGTGTGGGGTAATTAGCGTTTGCATCCAGCTATAAGATCTCACCCCTGAGTTCCGGTTTGGGGTGGTTGGTTTTTAAAAATCTGCTCTTTCCCCACCCTTATCCTCTTCACACCCCCTTTCTTTATCTCCACTAACTATCAATTTTACGCCGAGCCCAAGGTGGAGCCGCCATGCTGATGGGCTGCCTGGCCACTGGGCTGGAGGTGTGGCCCCGAATGGTGGCTGCCGGCTTTGCCGGCTCCGTATTCACCCCTCGCAGCGTGGGCTACTGTGTGGGGTAATTAGCGTTTGCATCCAGCTATAAGATCTCACCCCTGAGTTCCGGTTTGGGGTGGTTGGTTTTTAAAAATCTGCTCTTTCCCCACCCTTATCCTCTTCACACCCCCTTTCTTTATCTCCACTAACTATCAATTTTACGCCGAGCCCAAGGTGGAGCCGCCATGCTGATGGGCTGCCTGGCCACTGGGCTGCCTGGCCACTGGGCGGGAGGTGTGGCCCCGAATGGTGGCTGCCGGCTTTGCCGGCCCCGTCTTCACCCCTCGCAGCACGGGCTACTGTGTGGGGTAATTAGCGTTTGCATCCCGGTATAAGAACAGGGTCCCCATGCCCAATGATGGAATTTAAAAAAAAAAAAACCTCCCGATCACCCGACCCCTGCTCCTCCACCGGATATGCTCATGGACCAGGCGAGTTCGAGGCCTACGCGACGGCCTCTATCTCGCCCTCAAACGGAAAGCCTCGCAGCAACCACTTCGAGATGGCTTCCTCGCAATATTGCTCAACAGCACCCTAACCTCCGCCGAAAGCCGACGACAAACCTACATAGCATCCTAGCTCCCTCTGCTTGGTCTTGCTATATATCATTACGTGTTCCAGAAGAACAAAAGGTCTGTGGTTTATACACGTACCACGTCTTAAAAGAAATTTTCCCTAAGGTCATCCCTGACTTCTCGATCGCTGACTCACGCGCGGAAGTAATAGTCCGCGCTACTACAGAGTCATTTTCCGAACGCCTGCTCAGCCTACAATCTCTCGGCTCTCTAAAAATCTCCGCCATTGACAAAAATGAATTTAATGTCAGGAATTGCAGGGCCCTAGTAGATAACTTCTTCCCAGGACCTGATGCTACAGATGAATTTATCTCTTCCGTCATTAAAGAAGTTTTCACAGACCAACACCATAATGTTTCGATTAGTATTTTCCAAAAACCATCTTCTCGTTCCTCCACCCCATTTAGAGTTGATAAGATAACCCTAAAACAGCAAACGATACCACCGTTTATAAAATTTGCAGGAACACGCATACGAGTCCAAGAAGAACACCCTACCCCACTCCAGTGCTGTAACTGCAACAGATTTGCCCACTGGCAAAATATTTTAAGAGCACCGAGAACCCGTGCTTCCGATGTGGAAAATTGGGACACAATCCCCCACATTGCAGACAAGAGACGCAATTCCTCAACTGTGGCGGCCCACATCAGGCTCGCCACAAGAAGTGCCCTCACTACCTCTACCATCAGGAGATCCGCGTTCGCTCCCTACGATCTGGCATATCTAGACGTCAAGCAAAAATAGACATGAGTGAAGAAGGCATCGCATTGTCAACACTCACCTTTTCCGCTGTGACGAGTGGTTCTCCTAGCATTCTCGTCGCTCAACCCAAAGCTAGTACATCGGCCCTCCGTGCCGACCATCCAACCACAGCTAGCTCCAACGTTTATCATTCCCTTGAAGCAGCGCACGCATTAAGCTACACCTTCGCAGCAAGACGAAGTAATGGAAGAGGCGATGTTGTCTCCCAATCTTGATGGAGCACGGCCCACCTCTCCCCGTCGTAGAGTGCCACTGTCGCCCGAAGTTCATGTGGTAGAACTCTCTTCAAGATCCGAGTCACCTCCCAATCGAATCGAAGGGGAAGACTCCAAACTCTATCACCTCACTCCTCTTTATATGCATCAAATAGTGAACTTGCCCTTGCGTCACCAGCAACTGAACCCTCAGCGATCCCGTCGATGATGACCTTAGCGATTGCCTAACTACTCAGGCCCCTGTTTCTACTCAGGGACCGATAAATCCGGAGACTCTCCTTACTCAGAGTAAGCCGCTGCCCGCCCCCCTTTACCCCAAATTATCGCTGCCCAATGTTACTTCTGATAGTGAAATCCTTAGTCCCCCTCGGTTCAATCGTATGGGAGGTGGAGTCTGTAAGCGCTCTCTACCTTCTCTCTGCGACTCTTCCTCTCTGAGCCCCTGCAAACGACAAACGCACCCGACTCGAGGATGATGTCCCACGCTGCCCCGGGAGCAATGAGCTCTTCAGATGAAACGTGGCTTTACGACATTAAATCATATACCTCGTATAGCCCCTCGCAAAGTATGTCCGAGAAAATACCTCCTCCCGACGAGAGAGATCTTGTAGAGCTTTCGCTCGCTAAGCTACATGGAATCGATCCGCCAGACCATCCTCACTGTATAGACAAGAACACTGATATCATCATACTTAAATAAAACCGCAGAAACCACCCCAACTACTGACCCTGATCAATCTTGTGATTACTTGGCCGACTCATCACCTTGCCTTATGCCCCTCGTCCTACCTAACCGCCACTCCCTCATTACAGATTATGATCTACCTCCCGGTTGTACAGCTGCCAATATAGCTTCCTACGACCAGACATCTCCAAATTCTTCTACGACCACCAAGGAAACTACCCACCAATCACCAGCAAACCCTTTAACCAACGCTCATGATGTACCCACAGATAACGTACCGCCCCCTCTCTGAATATGCCCGGACCAAAACGATTGAACCATACTCCCGCCCCTTTGTGCAACTCGCCCTTTAACGCTCTAACGCCATCAACCTTCTGCCTAACATGGAATATCCGCGGACTACGAACCAATTACGGCTCACTGCACGCCCTCTTAAAACAATTTCTCCCCGAAGTGATTTGCCTCAGTGAAACGAAGCTCCAAGATCCCTCTTATTTTTCTCCTGACGGCTACACCCAGGTCAGCCTTCTACATCCCCAATTTTAGGGCAACCTCATCTTGGTCAACACAAATGGATATACCGTTTACCACCATCCTCCCCTCCGCACAAACCTTAATTTCCTCGCTGTTCACTTCACCGATCTACGCTCTTAACTGTGTGTTCAATATACCTCCCACCCTCCAAGCCAATCACCTTTGCCCTCCTGAGTGAACTTTTCTCCCAACTCCCAAAACAATTCCTTTTAACTGGGGACTTTAATGCTCGTAACCAGTACTGGTACTACACCATAAACAACAGCAAAGGACATGTTTTACTAGACGTAGTCTTACAACAAGACCTACAAGTCATCAATGACGAAGCCCCTACCCATTATCATCCTCAGACAGACTCCTTTACCCACATAGATCTCTCTCTGTGCTCAAATGACATCCCCCCCTGATCACTTCTTCAGAGTATTTGATGTGTGGAAGTGACCATTATCACCTGCTCCTAGATCTTCTCCCTCTCTTCCCCATCTCCCCAAGACCGCATTGGGTTTATCAGAAGGCTGACTGGGAATCCTTCTTAACATCGTCTTCCATACTGTGTCTGATGATACAACGCAAGACACAACCTGCTTAAAACAGTTTGTGGAGCTTTTTTCAGCAACGGCTCACAAACATGTTCCACTACGCAATGTTCAACTCAAACCTTCGGGCACCTGGTGGAATAAAGACTGTAGCACCGCTAAGCGTGAACGAAAAAGGCTGCATCGGACCTTCGGCGATAATCCCAGCACGTCTTCATACATCAACTATAAAAAACAATGCTCCTTTTCCCGCTGGACCTTCCGCCAGGCAAAGCGCCACTCTTGGATCCAATACACATCCTCTCTTTCTTCCCGCACCCCTCTAGCCAAGGTTTGGCCAAGAATACATAAATTCCGTGGCTCGTCACGACACCTATACTTCCCCATCCTCCGTCACAATGACAACCTCGTCAGTGCTCCCCAGGACGTTGCAGCTTATTGCGAATAGTCTCGGCTCAATCTCCCATGGACCCCTCCTCCCCGAATTCAATCGTCACAAAGCATTAATGGAATCGCAACCACTAATGTTCAAGACCTCTAGGAAACTGCTACAATGAACCCTTCTCGATGAAAGAACTCCAGGAGACATTCTCATCGTGTAAGAACTCTACCCCTTCAGAAGATTTAATATCATACACACTCATCCAACATACCCATGTAAATGCCCTCCAGTGCCTCTTAACAATTTTTAATAATATTTTCCTCTCTGGAACTTTTCCCCAAGAATGGGGCCACAGCATCATCCTCCCTTTTCTCAGGCCAGGAAAAGATCCTTCCAACCCAACAAATTATCGGCCAATTGCCCTTACCTCATGTCTATGCTAGTTGCTCGAACGCATGGTGAACACTCGCCTGATGTAGTACCTTGAAGAACAGGAGCTTCTCTCTCCGCCCCAATTTGGGTTTCGCCCAAATCGTTCCACACTCGACCCTCTTACCCTACTTTACCATGACATTGGACTTGCTTTCTCTAGGAAACAGTCTTGCCAGATCGGCTCTGTAAAAAAAAAATATATATATCTAGCAAAAGTTTTGTCACCGCAATCTTCTTAGATTTAGAAAAGGCATATGACAGTCTGGCGGCGTTTGATTCTACAGCAGCTATACGGCATGAGAGTTCGCGGACCCTTGGCTCTGTTTATACAAAACTTCTTAAAAGACCGCTCTTTCGGTGTCGATCTCAGAGGCACTCGCTCTACAAAGCTTGTACAATAGGAGGGAGTCCCCTAAGGAAGCGTGCTTAGCACTTCTCTCTTTGTAATTGCGATTAATACTTTCTCAAAATATATATTATCACCTGTACACTGCTCACTGTATGTAGACGACATTGCCATCTGGGTGACGAGCTCGTCCGCGGCGATGGCTACCAACTTGCTCCAGCAAGCCGTGGATTCAATAGCGGCTCATGCCTCATCGACCGGATTCACCATCTCCCATCCCAAAACAACGGCAGTTATATTTACCCGACGCAAATAGATTCCTAGGATAAGCCTTAATATTTCTGGCTCGCCGATCAAATTCACCACCCATACTAAATTCCTAGGCCTTATATTTGACCAGCGTATGACCTAGCGATATCATATTGAAGACCTCGTGAGAAGATGCGCTCTTGTACTTGCCCTTATGGCCTCTTTATCAAAACTACAGTGGGGAGCTGACCGCCGCACCTTGCTCGAGATCCACACGTCGCTATTAGTTTAAAAGTTCGACTACGGCTGCCACCTGTATGGCTCTGCTTCCAAAAGCATGCTAAATAAACTAAACCCGCTGCATCACAGAGGCCTGCGCCTTGCTACAGGGGTTGTCTTCCCTTGTTCTATCTCTCTATGCTGATTGGGGTCATCCTTCCCTTTGTCAAACCGGGCAGGGACTGGTTGGATGCAGATCACTACTGCCCTATACCTCTCACCAGCTGTTTGAGTAAATTGCTGGAAAAAATGATATTGGAGCGCCTAAACTGGTTCCTAGAAACCAATCACCTTCTCTCTCCATTTCAATGTGGCTTCCGCAAAGGTCATAGTACCCTTGACCTACTAGTACGTTTCGAGGGATCGGTCCGGAAAGCTTTCTCATTAAATCACCGAGTCCTGGCTATATTTTTTGATATTGAGAAAGCCTACGACACAACATGGAGAGACGGCATCTTGAAGCAGCTATACGTCTGGGGGATGAGAGGCCTTTTACCTTCACTTATTCAAAAAAATTTAGCATCTCGATTCTTCAAGGTACGTGTTGGAGACGCATACTCTGACCTGCAACCCCAAGAGGAGGGAGTTCCTCAGGGCAGTGTTTTAAGTGTCTTATGTTATATAATTGCCATCAATGATATTATTTCGTCTCTCCCAGAGGGTGTATCGGCAACTCTGTTTGTCCATGATTTAGCCTATACTGATCCTCACCTCGCCTTCCATCAGCAGCGCGTCGGCTACAACTGGCGGTCGATACTGTATCCAAAAGAGCACAACTTAAGGGATTCCGCTTTTCCACGAACAAAACTAAAGCAATGTATTTCCACCGAGGCAGAGGGGTTCTTGTTCCGCCATCTATCTCCCTACAAGGCGAAGGTATAGAGTTTGTCTCCGAATTTCGATTCCTTGGCGTAACTCTCGATCCAAAGTTATCCTGGTTACCACACCTACGCCGACTTTGAACGGGCTGTCTGTGGGTTCTAGACATTTTGAAAGTCCTCTCACACACTTCGTGGGGCAGTGACCGACAAACCTTGTGGACATTATACACAGCCTTCGTCCAATCCAAATTGGATTATAGCTGTCAAATTTACTCATCGGCTTCCCCTTTAGCCTTTAAAATCCTGAACCCCATTCGAAACCTCGAAGTTCGCGTTTCCATTGGAGCCTTCCGTACTTCTCCTGTCAACACCCTTTACTGCGAGAGTGGGGGTACTCCCTTTGCCCTACCATAGACTTCAAATCTGCATGCGATACCTCTGCCGAGTACAGCAAGCCCCTGTATCAGAGGTTTACAGATGCCTGTATGCTGCCGAATCAACGGTGGCATATGATAAGTTGCTATCTTTACCTCGCCCTTTGAACCTTCGCATAGGAGATCATCTCTCTAACCTGGGTGCTCCAAGGGTCCTTACCCTCCCATCCTTACTGACCCCTAGTTGGCGTGCTCCTCTTCCCACAGTATATACCAACATGTGGAGCCTGGAGAAGTCCTCCATGGACCCTCGCATCATTAAGAGCCTGTTCTTAGAGCATTCAACCTCACACAAACAATGCTGCCCACTCACTATACACGGATGGCTCTAAGTTGGACGG
This sequence comes from Ceratothoa steindachneri, assembly GCA_963969495.1. NCBI lineage: Eukaryota > Metazoa > Arthropoda > Malacostraca > Isopoda > Cymothoidae > Ceratothoa > Ceratothoa steindachneri. The sequence goes on along the minus strand of OZ018330.1, from coordinate 79,494,271 downwards.
TGGTGTGGGTGCCGCAGTCATCTAGCCAGGAGGAGAATTCCTAACTCTATCTTTGCCGCCAGCAGCATCCATTTTTAGTGGTTTTATCATTTTTTCCGACTCAAGGAGTGTCTTACAGTCAATTAGATCTTTTAATGCGTCCCATCCCCTAGTCACAGAAATTTGCAACTGGCTGATCCAAAATGCATCCCGATATAGAATTATTTTTTGCTGGGTCCCTGGGCATGTGGGGGTCCTGGGCAACGAGAAGGCTGATCGGCTGGCCCGCTCAGCACATTCTGTCTCCCCTGAGAACTCTGCTCTGCTTAGGGACTACTTTCCTTCAATAAGAGAGTATATTTTTCAACTGTGGCAGAATGAATGGGATGACTGTTCAACATCCAAACTATACAAAATTAAAAATTCTATTCGCTCTTAGTCCTCGAGTCGTCATAGAGTGCGGTCGTTGGAGGTGACCCTTTGCCGAGTTCGCAGTGGCCACACGAGACTTACTCACGACCATCTTGTTTCGGAGTGATGCTCATATCAGCCCTTGCTGTCGTTTTTGCGGTGGGGACCAATCGGTTGCCCACCTTTTATTGGATTGTAGCCATTTTGCCATTCTCCTGTTGTCCTGTTTCCCGACTCTTCTAACTATTCCTCAACACACCCGTCTTCGATTCATATTGGTGAGGAATCTTTCAAACCGTCGTTTTTTGTTGTTTTTTATCACAAAGTGGTCTCCTCCACCTTTTATAGATAATTCGCCTCGTTTTATCCTAGCTGCCATATAGAATCCACTTGGATTGGGCAGCAACCCACTAGTAACTTACCTTAAACCTCTCTCTATGCTGAAACAGGATTCCTCCCTCTTTCATCTCGCCGTAATGAATACTGCCTCCGATTCTACATCAAATCCCTCCGTATGCGATCTAAACTCGCTTGAATTCTCTGCTCCACATCTCCTCCACCAGAGACTCGCCCTCGTACCTTCTATTCATATACACTGCGTATACCACAGCTTTTGGAAAAAATCGAGCTTAGACACCTCTCAGTTGCGGTGGAAACACCACCAACGCTACCCCCATGGACCCGCAGGAGTGCTAAGTTCTGTGAACCTTTCTTGAGAGGCCCCAAGGGTCAAATACCAACTGCAGCTCAACGCGCCACGTTTCAAGAACATGCAGAAACTCGCACCGGTGAAACTCCTATTTACACCGACGGGTCGAAAACTGATACAAGGACTGGATGCGCTGCTGTCCTTCCCTCTCATACCTTACGATCCAGCCTACAGCCTACAACATCTGTCTTCTCAGCAGAGCTCGTGGCCATAAAAATAGCCTTACGTGCCCTCGGTCTCCATTCCCCAGGGTTATATACAATATTTTCGGATTCTATGAGTGCGCTGACCTTCCTTCAGCGATTGTCCCCCCGACACCCTGTAGCCATAGAAATCTTAGAAACCCTACATCTTTCGATCAAACGCTCGTACTCCATATCATTCTGCTGGCTTCCCAGACACTCAAACGACCAGGAAAATGAAACGGCTGACCTAGAAGCAAAGAAGGCCGCCCTCCATACTACATCGTTCATACCCCAATCACCGTTCTTTCACAGACTACATCCCTCTCATACGTAAATTGGTCAGAGAAGAATGGTAGTGATGTTGGAACTTGTATGGTCATCCTCACTTACTCCAACTCAAGGAAAACTCTTCCCCGTGGCCATAGTAATACTCTCCCACCAGATGGCATAAAGTTGTGCTGTGCCGCCTGCAAATTGGTTACTGTCGCCTCACCCATGGTCATTTAATGGCTAACGAAGAACCACCATCTTGCCAGACGTGTTACACTCATCTCAGTGCAACATATTCTGCTCACCTGCCCGAGATACTCTGCCCATCGAAATGTGTATTTCGGTCTTCACCCCACCTTTACTTCTATTCTCGCAGTCTCCCCATGTTGTGCCCAAGTAATTGGGATTTCTGGAAGATGCCCGCCTTTCTTCCAAAATTCGATACCTTCGTTGGTGCTAACCTATATATTAATATTTCAGCCCCTTTTTATTTATTTTTAATTTATAATATTTGTCCACATACCCGATACTTTAGCCGTTTCTTTGCTGTCCTGTATTTTAACTATAGTTTATTCTAGTCTTGTCTTTCCATATTTTTATGGGAAAACTACCAATCCCATGTTATTGCTCTTTTTATTGTTTTTAATCGTATGTGTTGTGTTTAGCTTTGTTTTTATAACTTTTAGGACCACTTAAGCCAGATGAGCCTAAAAGGCAAACCAGGCTATAAATCCTTAAAATAAATTTCGACTCCTGTTTGAGCCGAATTTCTTGAGTTCGGTTAATCACGAAGATGAATTGCCTACAAAAAAGAGATTAGGAATAATAATCTCAAACTAACTAAAGAAAGCAATAGCCCCTTCAGGAAGTGACTTAAAAATACACATGAAATTATCGTAAAAAGGTATAAATGAGGCAAAAATTAATACACAAAAACCTTAGTCCTTTAAGAAAGGGATTATAAATGAACAATCGCCAAAAGAATACCCGTAAAAGGTAAAGGTTATACACAAAACACTTTTAAGGGGGCACAAAAATATAGAAAAAAAATATGCACGTCAAAAATTGATAAATATATACAAAGAAACTTTAGGAAAACGCGACACACACAATGGAAAGCAAACGCACCTTTATTTTGATGTTTCCGAAACTAGATTAAAAAGTTTGGGTTTAAAGTTTGCCCGATCTCGGGGCGTCTAGGCGCCGTGCGGCCAATGGGCGCGCGTGCGAGGTGGTTGTGGTGGTGGTGGTTGGTTGTCTGAGAGTGAGATGAGTCGCATTTGGACGATAGTTAAATAACTTGCGTGATTGTTGAGTTTCGGATGCTTTCCTTTATAGTGACATTATCTTATGCTGGATTCTGGGGAATATGCGCTCTGATGAGTGTGCCAAAGATTCGCGAAAACGAGGAGATAAGAAAAGCGTTTGGCTCTTGCTCATACTGACTACATGACGGGAATCAAGGCTACCTGGCAAAAAAACCCCCAAAAAATGGGAGAAGGCCAAGGGGAACATAAAGTTGCGGGCCGTCCCACGACTGTTCCCATGGACCCACCCCAAATGCTGCGATGGCGTTAGGTCGCTTTCTGTCGTCTCCAAATTGGACGCACCACCATTTGATGAAACTGCCCTGTACCTTACTGCGACGACTGTGTTGTCTCCCGGACTGTTCGTCTCATTCCTGTTGAATGTCCCAGTCTGGGTGATCTTCGCGCACGTTACCTTTCCTGGTACTGGGACGAGCGGAGTCGCTAAGCCTTGCACCTAGTACTTGGGAGAGTTCGTGCACATAGACTGGGTGACTATTTTGATTCTTGGAGGAGGCTGGCCTCTTCCCTTTTATTTGAGTCTTTTGCTGCTGGGCAAATGCTCCGCTATCGGGGGGGAGGCTCTCTCTTTCCCGACACCGGAGCTTGCCACCTTTTCTTTTTATTTACTGTATGTATTGTCTTGCGTTTGTTTGTTTTCCTAATGCAGCCTATTAATAGACTAAATGTAATTATGGCGATTTATGCCCTTGGGGTCAGAACGCCATAAAAAAACTCTTGCCTTCTTCGGGCTTAATCTTTCTCTTAGGGTCTTCATCTGCCCCTCCTTGAACACCTCTGGAACACACTTGGACAAACCATGAGCCCTTCTTTAACTTGTACTCCCACAGCGGTGTGAGAGGAGTAACATTAGCAATTATGCTGCAGCTGGCATCTGGAAAATCACACCCCTGAATGCCCAAAGATGATCTACGTCTATATATTTCACTCATTTTCACTTGTCTAGTTTCTTCATTATACATATATTTTCTTACACTCTGTGGGAATGTCCTCGTTGGTTTTCCCTTTAAATAAAAAGACACCCAAGTCCCCACTTTGGACGTTCTCCGAACACTCCTTTTTCCCATATTTACTCTTTGAACCTTCCTTTTTAAGACTCCTCTGATACTCTTTAACCCTCCTTCGACCTTCTTTTTCATTCCTCCGGACTCTTCCACTGTTAACCCCAAACATCCGGCCTTGAGCTCCTAAAACACCCGCCTGCTACTAAGCATCCAAAATTGAGCTAATGGCATCTTAACACTGAACTCCTTCCATTTTGTCTTTGCAAACCACTAGAACACTAGAAAAACCGGGGGGGGGGGAATGCGAGCCCCTCCTGGCGCCGGAGCGTGCTTCCTTTTTGCTTGTTTGCTTTTTTTTTATATTTATGTTAAGTGTTTTTTGCATATATTAGTCGCCATGGGCTCTTAAAAAAAACTGGAAGAAAGATTCTTTCCCTTATCCCCCCTCCCCCCACCCTCTAATCCATTTTTAGTACAGAGGGGGCACAGTGATTATATTCTTACTGCATCATTTTCCATAACACAGTAAAAAAAATGTTTATTTTTTTCTTCTTTTTACAGACTAAAGAAGAAAAAGACAAAGAAACTAAGGAACAAAGTTCCGAAATTTCCTCTGAATTCCAAAAAGTCCACGCTAAGTTTCGGTCAAAATTCGAATCGAAATAATTCCATTTTAATTAATCAAAGGATTTTTAATCGCTAAAATGGAATACATATAATGGTATGAAAAAATAATTTAATTTAGCAAAGAGAGAGAGATCAGGCGACAAAGCATTTTTATATTAGGTAGTTTATTATGGACTAAATAGTCAGTATTTAAAGTTAAGTATAGTTTTAAGAGAGAAAATATCTACTTTCGTTATAATATGCGTTAGATGAATAAAAACACATTGATTTTAATTAAATGATCTGTGAAATAATATTATCAATGTACCTTTTTAAGACCTTTTATGAAATGCATACACACTCGTTATGTATATATTTGGCTGTGTGTTCCTTTATGTAGAAAAGAACCTCCCCTTTTATTTAAATGCCTCCTTAATGCAGTTAAAATTTTAACAAATTGATAAGTTGTTTAAATGAAGCAATTGTGAAAGAGTGAAATATTTACGACGGAATCACAATACTTGTGCGTTGTCATAAAATTAACTATTTAGATTTATAGAAGGGCGTTCGTTAGAAGTTCGGTATATTTTTTGATGAAATTGAATCTAGTTAATTGCGGTAGAAATAAAAAAAATTGTAGATAAATCGAATCAGGATTTTTGTCTGAGATATGTACGCCCAAATGGTCGTTTTGGGAGGCATTTTTTTGTACTTTTCAATTTTTATGGACAATAAAAAGAAATGCTCATTTTCCAAGCGATTTTTATGGATTCAGGCGATATGTGTTCAAATTGTACGAGAAAAACGGTCCGTTAATAGCAGTACAGGGATGGCCCAATCAAAGATAGAATTTTAGGCTTTGAACACGTTTTAAACGAATAAATCATTTAAATAACCCTTTATTCTATTAAAAAACGCTTATTTTCTGCTAGCCAACCTGTTAGTTAGTACCTTTCAACCAATCTCTCTTCCTCCCCTACTGTATAGTATTATTTTTTAATTCCTTGTGCAATAACAATGTTCATTGTAATCACTAAAGCAAGGATAGCTAGTGTACGGAGATAAATTAACTTATTTCCCTCACGTATTTAGAATTGTTTGCGCATATCAAAGATCCTTAAACTTGTTCAATATTGAAGATAAATTAAGTATTAGTGATAAAAAAACCCATCCCATGTATGATAGATTGCCCTCTGCTCATAATTTATGATTTAAAAAAGCCATTAATAAAGTGTTAACTTCCCCGAAATCTTAGATTGTACTTCCTATTTGCTTATTTCGGTATATTGTGGCACCAATATATTTTCTCTATCCAAGTGTGTTTTATTAAAGTCCTCGACACGAGCCGGCCCGGCGCGTCCTGTCCCGAGGCGCGCTCGGGCGGAGAGTCCCAGGGCAAAGTCAAAGGCACAAGAGCGGACCCTCGATTACGTCGCCGGCCTTCATTCAGAGATTACTTTGCATTTTTTAGCCCGCTGCCTTCGTGATTTTTAGTTATTCGCTCCACTTGGGGTGCGGCGATTTGACATCCTGGTCGACGTGCTGACGGGACTGAGCACCCCGTCCGAACCCAGCTCAGCCTCTTCTCCTTTCAGACAGCCTGTATTTCTTCCCTACTTCGTCGCTTTTCATACAACCTCTCCCACAACTTTCTCTGGTCAGCCTCTAATTTCAAAGGGTAGATGCTGACCTTCTTCTCGGCCAATCGTCCCGGATCGGGGCTGAGGGGAAGGGAGGGGACAACACCTAACACCTGAGCTCCGGTTCGGGATGGTGGTTTTTTAACAACCGGCTTCATCCCCACCCATTACCTTCCTCGCATCCATTTTCCTTTCCTCTTCACACACTATCAATTTTACGCCGTGTCTAAGGTGGAGCAGCCATGTCGATGGGCTGCCAGGCCACCAGGCGGGAGGGGTGGAACTGAATAGTGGCACCTGGCTCTGCCAGGCCTGTAAGCACCACTGGAAGTGCGGGCTACTGCGAGGGGTGATGAGCTGTTGCATCCCGTAATAACAAGAGGGTCACCTTGCCTAGTGATGAGTCTACTCCCCCTCCCCCCTTAATTCCCCCTGTACCAACGACGGAGCCGCCCTTGGGCAGCTCTCCTGAAAAAAATGGAGCCCCCCCCCTCTCGTGCTTGCTCAGGAGACACTCCATATTTCTCTACCCGCAGAGGAAGCTTACTCCTCTCCCTACGACTACGGGTATAGGGGACCCCCCTCGCCCCTTCTCTGGAGGTGTTTTCGGGCACCTACCCAATTTCCAGCGGCATTTCCTCCTTTTCTTTCCTCCGTAAGGGGCGCGGCGATTTGCCATCCTGGCCGCCGTGCTGACGGGATCCAGCGCTCCGTCCGGCCCCAGCTTAGCCTATCTTCCTTCCTTCAAAACACTTGTTTCCTCTCTTTTCACACAACCTCTCCCACAACTTTCTCTGGTCTGCCTCTAATTTCACAGGGTAGATGTTGACCTTCCTTTCAGCCAACCGTCCGCATCGGGGCTGAGGGGGTGGGGGACAATGTTCCCTAACCCCTGAGCTCCGGTCTGGGGTGGCTGGTTTTTAACAACCTGCTTCATCCCCACCCATACCTTCCTCACATCCCTTTTCCTCTCCTCTTCACAATCTATATATTTTACGCCGTGTTCAAGGTGGAGCCGCCATGCCGATGGACTGCCAGGCAACCAGGCGGGAGGGGTGGTCCCAAATGGCGGCGCCTGGCTCTGCCGGGCTTGTAATCACCTCTCGCAGTGCGGGCTACTGCGAGAGGTGTGCGCTATTGCATCCCGTGTTAAAAAAAGGGTCACCATGCCCAATGATGAAGATCAAACAAAAAAAAACCAACCCCCAACTTCCCCAAGAACAACGGAGCCGCCCTCGGGCAGCTCCAGCAAAAAAATGGAGGTCCCCCTTCCTTGTGCTTGCGCAGGGGACCCTCCATATTTCTCTAACCGGAGAGGAGGCTTACTCCTCTCCTTCGCCTACGGGTGCAGGGGACTCCCCCTCACCCCCTTCTCTGGAGGTGCTTTCGGGCACCTCCCTTTTCCCAGCGGCAGTCCCCTCTTTTCTTTCCAAGGGGACTGCCAAAAAAGCCAGCAGGCAGCCCTTAGCCAGCCGCTCCCCATCGAAACGGCCCGGTAGGGCAAACCCCCTTAGGGGGAGAGGGAAGCCAGGCCCCTTCGGTCGCTTCCCTCAAAAGACCTGCTGGCAAGAATTTTAAACCTTGCCGGGGTCAAAGCCTGTGCCTCCCCACACAAGACTGGTGACACTGCCAAGGGGAGGCCCCTCCTGTGATAGACATAGTCCTTGAGGAGACCCAGCCTCAGACGGTAGGGCCTTCCATGGGGGGGAATTCGGGCTCGGCGCAAAGCACCGAACCCGAATCCGCCCCTATGCAAGGTCCTCCTCAAATGGCTGAGGGCTCCGAGGCAGTAAAAGAAGGGGAGGGATCTCCTCCGACAGGTGCCCCTACGACAACCAGGACCTTCTCCATTTCGGAGAGGGACCTGGCTGAGGCCGGTCCATCTGGCCTGGGGGCTTCTGCCAGCGGGGGTGAGAAGCGGGTTCATTCCCCGCCCTCCTCTCCAAAAAAGAAAAAGACTCGGGGCTCCTCTCCATCCGCGGGGGCTGCGGGGACGGATGGGTCTGCTGCCACTTTGGTAGGTGACCAAGCCAAGATCAGCACATCCGGCCCCTCTACCCCCTCGTGTGCGGAGCCCCTGACCAAGACTAACACCAAGAGTGCACAGGGCGGAGCCTCGATGACATCGGGGCCTCTCATTCAGAGGTTACCTGGCGTTTTCGAGCCCGCTGGCTTGAAACACTTCCTCGTTATTCGCTCCACTAATGGCACCATGTTGTCCAAGGGCAACATGATCCATCAGAGGAGAGGATTAGCTAGTGCAATTGGTAGGGAGCCGAACGTGACCCGTTTCTCGGACGGCAGCCTTCTGGCGAATCCCGCCGAGGCGGCCAAGATAAGTGCTCTTCGGACACTTCATGGCACCCCGGTGAGTGTGATGCCACACTCTACCATGAACTTTGTGAAAGGAGTAGTTTATGCGAGGGAACTCGTTGACTACTCCATTGAGGACATCACCCTAGAGCTGGCCGACCATTGGGCGGTCAAGGTCGAACGTGTGATGAGAAAAAAGGGAGGGGCTTCGAGACCCACCCCTACACTCTTCGTCACGTTCGACTGTGACAAGCCTCCTGAGTCGGTGCGTGCCGGTTGGTACCGCTACCGCGTGAAGGCATTCGTGCCACTGCCGCGGCGGTGCTATTACTGTAACTGCTTCGGCCATACGAATCGCTCATGTAGACGTGCAAAGTCGGGGTCACCCGAAGTCTGTGTAAATTGCTCCAAGGTCGCACACGATAAGTCCAAATCGTGTGTGGCCAAGTGTGTCAATTGCTTCTTCGAAGCAATGTGGTTCATATCTCCTGAAGAAAGAAATCCTGGCCGTTCAGGCCCAGGATAGACTCTCATTCCGCGAGGCTAAGGACTTGGTCCTAGCGCGCCCAGCTCTGCCTGGGACGTCATATGCCTCAGTAGTTAGAAAGGCACCCTCTGCTCCTGGCCCATCCAGGCCAACGAGCACGGTTGTTTACGCGCCCATTCGGAGCCCTTCTGCGGGCTCTACTCAACCCGGGCGCTTCCCTGGTAAAGCTGGCGGCAAAAAGGGTTCATACCCAGCCCCGGCTAAAACCAGGGCTTCCCCCTCTTCCCCCAGCGTGACCGTTTCCCGCAAGGCGAAACTGCCACGCGCTTCCACCGAGTCGTTAGACTCACAGGAGGCAACACCCCTGAATTTGGTCGCTAGGCCATCTTCGGGGGTTCCTAAAGCTGTCCCCCGAAAGGAGCTTCGGCTCCTACGCCCACGCCCTGAGGTGGAGCGAGTGGCTCGGAGACGGTGGTTCTTCGAAAAGAGGGCCCCCCGCCTCCGAAGCCGCAGCGCCCGCCTAAGGTTTCGAGGCGGATGGAGGAAAAGACTCGCATGGCGAGCCCAACCTCCCCCAATAAGTCCTCGAAGGCGACAGCGTTTTGTCCGGCGAACAGCGCCCGGGGTTCTGCCCCCGGGAAGCGTACGGCCATTTCCGAGAGGGTCTTCAGTTCGAGGAGGGCCCCCGCGTCTCGTCCGAGCTAGGCCTGGAGGGCATATTCCTTCAATGGAATTGCCGTGGACTCCGGGCCAACTGGGAGGAGCTGCGGAGGCTCGTCCCGCTCCCCGTTAGCTATCGTTTTGCAGGAGACCATGCTAGGCGCGTGAACCCTACCCGCCCTCCCAGTGTACAAGGGTCTTAAGACCCCACCACCGCGGGATGGCCGAGCTGGGTGATGCGCGGTTTACACCCGGCATGATGTCTCCGTTCTTCCTTTCTCTTTAGATACCTCCTTTCAGGCAGTGGCTGTGCAGCTGCACCTGGATAGGAGGTATACTATCATTTCTACGTACATTCCACCGTCAGCTGACTTCGACGCGGGGGACTTCCGCCGCGTCGTGGAACGGTGGCCGAGGCCCTATCTCTTGCTTGGAGATCTGAACGGCAGGCATCCTCTCTGGGGAGATTACTCCATAAATCCCAGGGGACAAGTCCTTGCCGATCTGATCGAAGAGCTTGAGATGGGTGTCCTAAACGTGGATGAGTTTACGCATCACTGTCCGAGAACCGCTTCATTTTCTTGCCTTGACCTATCTTTGTGCTCTTCGGATGCACAGCCTGATTTTTTTGGGGGGGTGGTCGATGACCTCCATGGTAGTGATCACTTTCCCATTCAAATATCATTTCCATGGCAACTCCCGCCTGAGAGCCCACCTCGGTGGTGCCTGCGCGGGCGCGGTGGACTGCATTTCAGGAAATGACTGAATTCTCTATCGCAGTCGAGGAGTTTAGGTCGGTAGATGAGGCCGTTGAGTTATTCTCCGGCAACCTCAACGCCGTGGGACGGACTACTATTCCTAGAACGTCTGGCCATTTTGCACACCGACCACTCCCATGGTAGACGGACGAGTGTGAGACGGCCCTGAAACAGAAGCGTTATGCCTACATGCGCTATAAGCGCCGCCCGAACAATTTCACTGTCGCTGAATTTCGTCGGGCTAGGGTTAGGTTCCGGTATATTTCGAAGCACGCCCGCCGCTCTTCTTGGCGGGCATACGTGTCTTCACTTAGCGGGAGGAACCCTTTAGCAGAGGTGTGGAAGCGAGTCAAATGGATTCGGGGCAAGTTCTCGCAGGTCCCCCTCCCGTTCTCCAGGAGAATGGGACCGCAATCTCAGACCTCGCATCCGTGGCGGAATCCTTCGCGACCGCTTTTTCCGCATTCTCTAGCCGGGATGCTACTCCGCAGGCATTCAATGCACGTCGTGATGTCGTGGAAGGCCGCCGGCTGGACTTAACCTCCAGAGGCGGAGAACCCTTCAACGACAGGTTTACTGTGAGTGAGTTGCGCCCCGCTCTCACTTCGTGCGCGGACGCCGCCCATGGTCCGGACGATGTCCCGTGCGCCATGCTTCGACACCTGGGTGAGCGAGGCATGGCCTTTCTGTTAGATTTGTTCAACAGGATCTGGGTGGAGGGTCTTCTCCCAGATTCCTGGTGAATCGCTTCTGTGCTCGCCTTTGGCAAAACGGGGAGAGATCACTTTACTCCAACCGGTTTCCGCACAATCTCTCTAACTTCTTGCGTGTGCAAGTTGATGGAGAAATTGGTAAATGTTAGACTAGCCTTTTTCCTGTATAGCGGAGGCCATTTGTCTTCTGCACAGTGCGGCTTCCGCAAGTTCCACTCCACGTCGGATGCTCTGCTCCGACTGGAAAATGCCATCTGCGAGGCTTTCCTCCGTTGGCACCACTACGCCACGGTGTTTTTCGATCTGGAGAAGGCCTATGGTATCATGGAGACTCTCCACACGATGATGGCGAGGGGACGCCTCCCAGTCTTTATATCTGAATTTTTGCGAGATCGTCGATTCCGCGTACGGGTGGCGGGAGCCCTCTCAGTCTCAAAGGATCAGTCAGAGGGTGTCCTGCAGGAAAGTGTCCTCAGTGTCTCACTCTTTTCCCTGAGAATCAACGGCATCACCATGCGTCTGCCGGAAGATGTTCTCGCTACGCTCTACGTGGACGACCTTTCGATCTCTTTTTGCGCGGCCCAGTGGCTAACTCTGGAGCGTCGACGCCAACATGCATTGAACCGAACCTCTCACTATGCCGAAACGCACAGGTTTCGGTTTTCTTTGGCCAAGACTGGATGTGGTTGAGTTGCACCGTTTCCTTCGTCTTGTTTTCGCCTGACGCCTCACCTGAGAGGCTCATATTCGCAGCCTTAGGGTCTCTTGTACCCGCGCCATGGATATTCTCCGTTCCGTGACGTTCAGCGTTGGGTCGCTGATAGGGCTACTGCCCTACTTTTTTATCGATTCTTTGTTCGTCGGCAGCCAAGCGTTTATTTCGGAAGGTGGATTCGATCCACCACACCGGCCTTCTCCTTGCGACCGGTGACCATCGCACTTTCCCAATTAAGAGCCTGTTGGTCGATGCTGGGAAGATGCCACTCGCTCTGCACCGGGTGCAGTGAATCACTCGCCTGTATGCTCGTGCCCAGCGCCTCCCTCAGTCGCCAACAGCTTTCACTGCATCTGATCTCGACGGTGCCTATCCAACCGAGAGATGCAGGTCCTAGCCTAGGCCCTTTGGATTTAGGGTCAGGAAACTCCTTCGAGAGCTAGATATAGCTCTCGTGCCGGTGACACCCCGGTTTTGCCCAGGACGCCATCACATTTGGCTATTTGTCACCACGCCTCTGCTCCCAAAGCTTGTACGGCGCCGGGAATATTGCGCTCGACCTTTTGGGAACACACCGTGTCACGCTGGAACCGTGCCAGTGTATACGGATGGCTCAAAGTCCCAAGAGGGGTTCGGCTTCCACGCCGTATCCTCTCTGTTTGAAGTCACGGGGCTCTCTCAGGCGCTGCGTCTTCACGGCCGAGCTGGTGGCAATACACCACTCGGTACGGGAGATTCCGCGACGTGCTCGGTTCGGAGACCGGATTGTGATCTATAGCGACTCACAAAGCGCCCTGAGTGCTTTCGGGTCATTGGAATCTCCGCATCCCGTGGTTCGCGATATCCGTGACGCCACGGTTTTGGCAAGCCGGGCGGATGGTGAGATTATCTTCTGCTGGGTTCCTTGACATGTAGGAATTGCGGGAAATGAGGGCGCCAAAGAGTCCGCGAGGACTCTGAGACCAGACCAGCGTTTCGCTCTTCCTCACACCAACTACATGGCAGGAATACGGGCAGCTCTTTGGTCTGCTTGGCAAAGAAGATGGGAGTCGGTCGAAGGGAACTTAAAGTTGCGTGCCATTGCGACCGTTCCTATGGACCTATCCACCAATGCTGCGACGGCTTAAGATCCCTTTCTGTCGTCTGCGAATTGGACACACTGGTGTAACGCATCTCTATCTGATGGAGCGCTTGACTGTTCGGCACATTCTTACCGAATGTCCCAGTCTAGGCGATTTTCGTGCACGTTACCTGTCCCGGTACCGGGATGGGCGGGGTCGCTGCCGCCTGTCCCTTGTAGTCGGGACGAGTGCGTGCACATTGACTGGTGGACTTGTTGACTTTTGGGGTGGAGGCCTGCCTTCCCCCTATTATTTAACAGTTTTTTTTGTTTTGTTGTTTTTCCCTTATAGGTTGCACGCTCCTGCGCCGGGGGAACCTCCCCCCGACTTCCTTACTACTCGTTTCCTTTTCCCTTTTTTAAAAATTTCTGTTCTTCTTTGGGTTGTGTTTTTTTGTGTTATTGCATTAGATTTTAAAGTAGCCTACTACTAGGCAGTTTTTAATACGGCGACTAATGCCCAAGCAGACAGTCTCCAGATGAGCTCTTTAAAAAATAAAAAATCTACTGATTGGCAGCAAGTTAACTAAATGCTCTGAAAGGAGAGCCGTAGGAAGATTTACTGGTAAAGAGGCAAATGTCACCCGTTTCTCTTACGGAGCCTTCTAGCGAATGTGATGGACCCTTCGGACACTGACTCGCCTGTGAGTGTGACGCCGCAATCTTACATTAATTTCATGAAAGGTATGGTTTATCCGAGACAACTCGTGGACTACTCCATAGAAGACCACCGAAGAGTGGCTGAACAAGGAGCAGTCAAGGTCGAAGGTGTGATGAGAAAATATGGGGATGGGGGTCGACTCACCCCTACATATTCTTCAGGTTCGATCGTGACAGGCTCCCTCAGTCGGTGTTTGACGGTATGTATCGCTACAACATGAAGGTATTCGTGCCACTGCCGCGGAGGTACTGCTTTGGCCATAGGGATTACTTGTGTACAGGCAAAGTAGAGTTTACCCGCACAACATACGAGAGGCGGTCAATAAGTTTTGTAACTCGGATATAAGGAAACGAGATATTTCAATATAACTACCCTCGACTTCAATGCACTTGCGCCACTTGTCCCTGAGGTTTCGAATTCCCGACAACCAGAAATCTCCCGACTGCTGTTCAATCCACTCTTGGACGGCAAAGTGGACATCTTAATCGTCCCCAAACCGGCGTCCACGCAGTGCAGCCTTGAGCTGGCGCAATACAAAGTAGTCGCTAGGTGCCAGATGTGGACTGTAGGGACGATGGTTGAGCTCCTCGAATCCGCACTCGCGCAGGGCAGCTTGTGCAACTCTGGTCTTGTGAACTTTGACGACGTTGAAGTCGATCATGGGGCGTCAGGTTTCTAGGGACCCAACGGGCAGAGACCTTATTCATGGCCAAATTGTCGTGGATGATGTTGATAACACTTCCATGCGATATTCCAAGTTCTCGCTTTATTTCTTCGACCTTCACCCGTCGACTTTCGAGGATCCTCTCCACACGGGCCACATTGTCCTCGTTGATCACGTCTGACGGGGGTCATCTTCAAGGCACTCACGACCATGGCGGAACTTCCTATTCCAGCGAGCAATGGTTGCATAGGAAGGGGCGGTGTCGGTGTACATGCAACCATGCGTTCATGGATCTCTTTAGCATTCTTGCCTTCCTTGGTCAAAAATTTGATCACTGCGCGGTGCTCAACCTTCTCCATTGCTGAAAATTTGTGACTGAAGATCTGCGATTAGCTACTGCTTCTTAAATAGATGAGGCAGGAGCGTGCGGCTGCAAGTCCTGACTTGTCCTAACCCCCCCACAAACAGCCATCCTCCCTTCCTCAGTTTTGCCCTACCGATTCGCAAAACCTATTGACCGTCCCTCGTGCATGGCCATGTATGTCAATTACGGAGAACCGCAACCTGATTCCTCGAAGCAATGTGGCGCATATATTCTGGAGGAAATCCTGGCTCTTAAAACGCAGATCGTTTCTCCTTTAGCCAGGCCCTGGACTTGTTCATCTTACGGCCATATTAAAAAGGAACCCTATGCAGCTGGCCTCTACATGCATGCGAGTACGGTCGCGTCCGCGGCCATTCGGAACCCTTCAGCTTATGATACTAACCCAGGGCTTCAAGTGTGACCTTTACTCTTAAGGCAAAACGGCCCAGCGCCTCCATCAAGTTGGTAGGATCAGGAAAGGCGAACAACGGAAGGTGGTCATGAGGCGGTCTTCGGGTACTCCTAAAGCTGTCCCTAGTGCACAGCAAGAAAGGAGCATCGGCTCCTACCCCCCACCGGGCGACTCGAAGACAAGATACTTCAAAAGAGCGACGTCCGTCTCCGACGCAGCCCTGTCCGCCAAAGCTTTCGATGCGGAAGGAGGAACCTCCTCCGATAGGTCATCGAGGAAGACAAACTTCATCGCCTTGTATAGCCAACACCGCCCGAAGTTATGCCTCCGTGAAGCGTACGGCCTTCCCGTGAGTCTTTTTGAAGAGGGTCCAGCATCTCCTCCTCCACATTTAAGACGCCTATTTCCAGCTCACTGCCCCCTGGCATTGATCGTTTAGTTCCCATATTGTGGGCGCCTACCGTTCAAATCCCCGAGCAGTAGAAATGGCCTAGGCAACCGTGCTGCGATGCGGTCCAAGTCGGCTGACGGTGCAATGTACGCACTGCCAGAGCGAAAAAAAGAATGGAGACATCATGCTGAGTGTAAATCGCACATCCTCCCGCCCAGCCCCCATCATGTGGTGGATGGGTCGCAAAACTCTTAGAACCCGAGACGGGGCGCAGGGAGCACGCGCAGCATAATCTTGCAAAAAAAAAAAAAAACATAATAACGTGGAAGGGAAGGAGACGAGCCTCCGCAGCTGCTCCCATTTGGCGCGGAATCAGCGTCAATTCCATTGAAGGAATATGACTTTCAGGCCTAGCTAGATGAGGGAGCCCTGTTCGAAGAGAAGACCCACAAAGGGAATGGCCGTACGCTTCCCGGAAGCACAAGTCTGGGCGCTGTTGGCTGAACAAAGGACTGTCGCATTTGAGGACTTATCGGGGGAGATTGCGCTCTCTATCCGTCTTTTCCTCCCTCCGCCTCGAAACCTTTCGCGGGGTGGGTGGATTCGGAGGCGTGGGTCCCTCCTTAAGAAAATCCAGCATTGGGTGGAGGCGAAACTCTTTAGCTGTTGTCCTTTCGGGGGGCAGCTTTATTTAGGAATCCCGGAAGACACTGCATCACGACCACCTACAGGGGTGTTGGCTCCTGTGAGCCTGACGACATGGAGCCATTTTGCCTTGCAGGAAACTGTTACGCTGGGGAAGGGGAGGACCCATGGTTTTAGCGGAGGATCGGTGAGAACCCAGAACGTAGCCTAAACGGCCAGTATTTCCTTATCAAGGAGATATACACGATAGACTTATCGTGTACGGACTTAGAGAAACTTACACAGACTACGGGTAACCCTGACTATGCCCGACTACAGGAGCGATTCGTATGGTTGAAGCGGTGGCAGTATTAGCACTTCTGCCTGCACGCATCAGCTAAACAAACCGGTACGCATCGACTAAAGGAGCCTGTCACAGTGTAGGAGGGGTGGATCTCGAGGCCCTTTCGTTTTTTATCATCACACATTCGATCTTGACCGCCCCATGGTCGGCCAGCTCTTCGATTGTCTTCTAAGGAGTAGCCCACGAGTTCCCTCGCATAAACCACTCCTTTCACGAAGTTCATGGTAGAGTGCGGCGTCACACTAACAGGCGAGCCATAAAGTGTGAAGGGCATTAATCATGTCCCTCTCGTAAGGGTCCGACGCATTCGCCAGAAGACTCATCCGAGAAACGGATCACCTTCGGCTCTCTCCCAGTCAAGCTAGCGAATATTCTCCTCTGATCGATTATTTTGCCTTCTGACTATAAAGCAGCGCTCCCCCACCCACGGGCGCCTCGGAGGCGTAAGTGCCGATCTTGGCCTAGTCGCTTATCCAAAGGGCCACTCACCCGTCGGGAGTGAGAGGAACCTTTAGTTTTTTTTCTTACTTCTTTTCCTTTTGGGAAAGTGGTGGGTGGGGAATGAATCTGCCTCTCTCCACCGCCTGAAGGAGCCCCTAGGCTGGATTGACCGGCCTCAGCAAGATCCTTCTCCAAGATGGAAGTCTTAGTTGGGAAGGAGGTCCCTCCTCTCCTTGCGAGTCCTCGGCGGACCCGAGCCACAAGAAGAGAAGTTTGCACTATTGCCTGCTTTTGTAACCATAGTTGGCACCGAGCCCAGGTTCGCCCCCATGGAGGATCCGATCATAAGTGGCTGGGTCGCCTCTGGGACCATGCCTGTCTCAGGGGGCGGGCGGGCGGGGCTCCATGTGGTGGGCATCCCCCCCTCCTCAAGGAATCATGGATTCCAATCGACTCCTGCAGACTTAAAATGCCGGACGTTAGGGGCCACGGAGCGACGAGCCCTGCTCTCCCTTGCCCCTATCGAGCTTCTTCACCCACAGTTAGCGGTCAATTTTGGGCCCCCTGCCTTCTCCCTTGGCTGTCTCCTGTGATAGGAAAGGAGGGAGTGCCGCTGCGAGGGAGATGGAGTCGCACTAGGGCACCATAAAAGAAGAACGTGAGGAGGACGCCACTGCACTCATAGGCTTAGAAGAGTAAATAAACCTCCTCTCACGTATTAGTGGATTTAGAGGGGCCCCAGAGAAAACAAAGAGGAGCGGAGGGGGGGGGGGAATGGTGCACTTTGCCGCATGGCGATATTGAGAGGGTAGCCTCTCTACTGGTCGAAGGGGTGCCTCGATTTTCCTAGTCCTCTCCGACACCTAGAGAGGGAGAGACCGCGTATAGAGTCCGATCCTCATGCGGTTTCCCACTATTGCCTTCTTTTGTAACCATAGTTGCTGAAAAGGAGAAAATGGGGCACATGGAAAGTCGATACTATGATCTTCCAAAGCCTTGGGAGATTAAGATAAAAGTCTCCATAGGATCAGAAATTCCAGATATGATCATTTACACATAATCGGTCCCGGTCCAGCGCTGATTTGTTTTGACAACCGGGCCCGCCATTCAGGCGAAATTATCCTGGAAGTTTGACCATAAAGGATGGGACCGGCGTAACCACCTCATGTGTAACGAAGGAAAGATAAGCAGAGTCGACGGTCCAGCACACCCTGTACCTAATACCTGCCATAGCAAACGGGGTTTCAGTCCTCGCCGGAGGACTGAAACGGTATACACTGCCACTCGACTAAGGCTCATAAGGGGACGAAAGTGTGCAGGGCAACCAGAACCACTGTGGATAGAAGAGTAAGTTTGGAAAGGGGTAGGAATTTTTTTTTAAGAGCCAATCTGACGAGTGCCTACCAGGGGGAAATTAGCCTTAACGTGCCTGGAGATCACCCAGACTGGGACATTCCACAAAAATGTGCCGAACCGTCCGGGGGACAACGCAGTCATCGCAGTAAGGTGCGGGTGAGCGCTCCGCCAAATTCGGAGACGACAGAAATCAACCTGAAGCTGTCGCGGCATTGCGGGGTAGGTCCCTGGGAACAGTCGTGGGACAATGGCACGCAACTTTAAGTTTCCCTCGGCCGTCTCCCATCTTCTTTGCCAAGTAGCCCAGAGGACGAAATGGGTAGGTGGGTATGTAATAAAGAGAAAAAGAGCTAGGCGGGTTCACTAACGAGTAGGTTGGGTGATCCCCTATTATCATCATCCTACCCTGATACCAAGTGATTCCAGGATGGCATGCAATCCAACAGGGCACCATGGCTACTGAACGAAACTCGGTCCAGGTGTGAACAGTCCTCCTGGTACAAAGTGCAAGTACAAAAGGTTGAGGGGATAGCTGTATGATAAAAAAATAATAATAATAAATTATACTAAAAATAATTATGATACATAGTAATACACAATTATAATGCATAATAGTGATGATAATAAATAAAAATATAATCATAAAAAATACCACTAGTAATATAAAATAAACTAAGTAGTAATTATAATAACAATAAAAATAATAATAAGGTGAAAAAGTGCTGCTTGAGAGGGATTTTTTTTTTTTTTTAATTTTATAGAGCCCATCTGGCAACTGCCCACTTGGGCATAAGTCGCCGAAAAACAAGAACGCCTAGAACTAGGCGACTTTAAAATAAAAATATGAAAACATGATAAATATTGGAAAAACTTAACAATCAGGAAGCAATCTCCGGCAGCGGGGGAAGCCCGGCCTCCCCCCAAAAGTCAAAGGTCCACAAGTCAATGTGCACGAATCCATCCCGAGTACAAGGGACAGGCGGTAGCGACCCCGCCGGTCTCGGTACCGGGACAGGTATCGTGCGCGAAGATCACCCAGACTGGGACATTCGACAAGAATGTGCCGAACAGTCTGGGGGACGACGCAGTCGTCGCAATAGGGCGCAGACGAGCGCTCTATCAAATAGCGATGCGTCAGACGAGTGTGTCCGATTCGGAGACGACAGAAAGCAACCTGAAGCCGCCTCGGCATTGGGGGATAGGTCCATGGGAACAGTCGCGGCGTAATCGCACGCAACTTTAAGTTCCCTTCGACCGTCTCCCATCTTCTTTGCCAAGCAGTCCGAAGAGCTGCCCGTATTCCTGCAAAGTAGTCGGTGTGAGGAAGAGCGAAACGCTGGTCCGGTCGCAGAGTCCTCGCGGACTCTTTGGCGCCCTCATCGGCACGCTCATTCCTCGCAATTCCTACATGCCCAGGAACCCAGCAGAAGATAATCTCGACACCTGCCCGGCTCGCCAAATCCGTGGCGTCACGGATATCACGAACCAGGGGATGCGGAGATTCCAATGCCCCGAGAGCACTCAGGGCGCTTTGTGAGTCGCTATAGATCATAATCCGGTCTCCGAACCGAGCACGTCGCGGAATCTCCCGTACCGAGTGGTGTATTGCCACCAGCTCGGCCGTGAAGACAGACGCAGCGCAGGAGAGAGCCCCGTGAATTCAAACAGAGAGGATACGGCGTGGAAGCCAACCCCCCCTTGGGACTTGGAGCCATCCGTATAGACTGGCACGGTTCCAGCGTGACACGAGTTGTGCCGAAAAAGGTCGAACGCAATACTCCCGGCGCCGTACAAGCTTTGGGAGCAGAGGCGTGGCGACAAATAGCCAAATTTGGTACCCTCCAGGGTGGTGTCCTGGGCAGAACCAGGGGCGCCACCGGCTCGAGAGCTATATCTAGCTCTCGAAGGAGTTTCCTGGCCCTAAACCCAAAGGGCTTAGGGTATGACTGGAGTCTCTCGGCGGCATAGGCACCGTCGGATCAGCTGCAGATGCAGTGAAAGCTGTTGGCGACTGAGGGAGGCGCCGGGCTCGAGCGTACAGGCGAGTGATGCACTGCACCCGGCACAGAGCGAGTGGCATCTCCCCAGCATCGACGCACAGGCTCTCAATGGGGAAAGTGCGGAAGTCACCGGTCGCAAGGAGAAGGCCGGTGTGGTGGATTGAATTCACCTTCCGAAATAAACGCTTTGCTGCGGCGAACAAAGGATCGATAAAAAGTAGGGCAGTAGCCCTATCAGCGCCCCAAGCGCTGAACGTCACGGAACGGAGAATATCCATGGCATGGGTACAAGAGACCCTAAGGCTGCGAATATGAGCCTCCCAGGTGAGGCGTCGGTCGAATACAAGACCAAGGAAACGGTGCGACTCAACCACATAGAGGCGCACCCCATTAAGAAACAAATCTGGGTCGGGGTGGAGCCGTGGATGGCGGCAGAAATGCACCACCTTAACCTTGGCCAAAGAAAACCCAAACCTGTGAACTTCGGCATAGCGAGAGACGCGGTTCAATGCCTGTTGGAGTCGACGCTCCAGAGTTGGCATCTGGGCCGCGCCAAAAGAGATCGAAAGGTCGTCCACGTAGAGCGTAGCGACAACATCTTCCGGAGGCACCGAGGTGATGCCGTTGATGCTCAGGGCAAAGAGTGGGACACCCTCTTCCTGCTCCTTTGGGGCAGAGAGGGCTCCCCCCACCCGTACGCGGAAACGACGATCTCGCAAAAATTCAGATATAAAGACTGGGAGGCGTCCCCTCGCCCCCATCGTGTAGAGAGTCTCCATGATACCGTATCGCCATGCGGTATCATAGGCCTTCTCCAGATCAAAAAACACCGTGGCTTAGTGCTGTCTACGAAAGAAAGCCTCGCAGACGGCATTTTCCAGTCGGAGCAGAGCATCCAACGTGGAGTGGAACTTGCGGAAACCGCACTGTGCGGAAGACAGATGGCCTCCGCTGTCCAGGAAAAAGCCTAATCTAACATTTACCAATTTCTCCATCAACTTGCACACGCAAGAGGTTAGAGAGATTGGGCGGAAACCAGGCGAAGTAGAGTGATCTCTTCCCGGTTTGCGAAAGGCAAGCAAAGTAGCAATTCGCCAGGAATCTGGGAGAAGACCCTCCACCCAGATCCTGTTGAACAAATCTAACAGAGAGGCCATGCCTCGCTCACCCAGGTGTCGAAGCATCGCGTACGGGACATCGTCCGGACCATGGGCGGTGTCTGCGCACGAAGCGAAAGCGGAGCGCAACGCACTCACAGTAAACTTGTCGTTGAAGAGTTCTCCGCCTCTGGAGTTTAAGTCCAGTCGGCGGCCATCCGCGACATGACGACGTGCATTGAATGCTGGCGGAGCAGCATCAGGGCTAGAGAATGCGGAAAAAGCGGTCGCTAAGGATTCCGCCACGGACGCGGGGTCCGAGATTGCGGTCCCATTCTCCTGGAGAACGGGAGGGGGGTCCTGCGAGAACTTGCCCCGAATCCTTTTGACTCGCTTCCACACCTCAGCTAAAGGGGTCTTCCCATTAAGTGAAGACACGTATGCCCGCCAAGAAGAGCGGCGGGCGTGCTTCGAAATATACCGGAACCTAGCCTGACGAAATTCAGCCACAGTGAAATCGTTCGGGCGGCGCTTATAGCGCATGTAGGCATAACGCTTCTGTTTGAGGGCCGTCTCACACTCGGGTGAACACCATGGGAGTGGTCGGCGTGAAAAACGGCCAGACGTCATAGGAATAGTAGTCAGGCCCACGGCGATGAGGTTGCCGGAGAAGAACTCAACGGCCTCATCTACCGACCTAAACTCCTCGACTGAGATAGAGAATTCAGTCATTTCCTGAAATGCAGGCCCCCGCGCCCGCGCCAAGCACCACCGAGGTTGTCTCTCAGGTGGCAGTTGCCCTGAAAATGATATTTGAATGGGAAAGTGATCACTACCATGGAGGTCATCGACCACCCCCAATCAAAATCAGGCTGTGCATCCGAAGAGCACAAAGATAGGTCAAGGCAAGAAAATGAAGCGGTTCTCGGACAGTGATGCATAAACTCATCGACGTTTAGGACACCCATCTCAAGCTCTGCGATCAGATCGGCAAGGACTTGTCCCCTGGGATTTATGGAGTAATCTCCCCAGAGAGGATGTCTGCCGTTCAGATCTCCAAGCAAGAGATAGGGCCTCGGCAAACGTGCCACGACGCGGCGGAAGTCCCCCGCGTCGAAGTCGGCTGACGGTGGAATGTACGCAGAAATGATAGTATACCTCCTATCCAGGCTCAGCTGCACAGCCACTGACTGAAAGGAGGTATCTAAAGAGAAAGGAAGAACGGAGACATCATGCCGGGTGTAAACCGCGCATCCCCCAGCCCGGCCATCCCGCGGTGGTGGGGTCGCAAGACCCTTATACCCTCGGAGGGCAGGCAGGGGGCACGCGCCTAGCATAGTCTCCTGCAAAAAAAGATAGCTAACGGGACGAGACGAGCCTCCGCAGCTCCTCCCAGTTGGCCCGGCATCCACGGGAATTCCATTGAAGGAATATGCCCTCCAGGCCTATCTCGGAGGAGACGCGGGGGCCCTCCTCGAATTGAAGACCCTCACGGGAATGGCCGTACGCTTCCCGGGCGCTGTTGGCCGGAGAAAGCGCTGTCGCCTTCGAGGACTTATTGGGGGAGGTTGAGCTCGCAATGCGACTCTTTTCCTCCCTTAGGCCGGCGTTGCGGCTTCGGAGGCGGGGGGCCCTCTTTTCGAGGAACCACCGTCTCCGAGCCACTCAGCACACCTCGGGGCGTGGGCGAAGGAGCCGAAGCTCCTTTGTTGCTGTCCTCCTTTCGGGGGACAGCTTTAGGAACCACGGAAGATGGCCTAGCGACCATCTTCAGGGGTGTTGCCTCCTGTGAGTCTAACGACTCGGTGGAGGCGGAATGAGAGTCGATCCTGGGCCTGAACGGCCAGGATTTCTTTCTCAAGGATATGCACCACATTGCTTCGAAGCAGCAGGGTGCGGCTCTCCGCAATTGACACACTTGGCCACACACGATTTGGACATATCGTGTGTGACTTTGGAGCAATTTACACAGACTTCGGGGGACCCCGATTTGGACGTCTACATGAGCGATTCGTGTGGCCGAAGCAGTGACAGTAATAGCACCGCCGCGGCAGTGGCACGAATGCCTTCACGCGGTAGCGGTACCAACAGGCACGCACCGACTCAGGGAGCTTGTCAAAGTCGAACGTGACGAAGAGTGTAGGGGTGGGTCCGAAGGCCCCTCCCTGTTTTCTCATCACACGTTCGACATTGACCGCCCCATGGTCGGCCAGCTCTAGGGTGATGTCCTCAATGGAGTAGTCAACGAGTTCCCTCGCATAAACTACTCCTTTCACAAAGTTCATGGTAGAGTGCGGCGTCACACTCACCGGGGTGCCATGAAGTGTCCGAAAAGCACTTATCTTGGCCGCCTCGGCGGGATTCGCCAGAAGGCTCCCGTCCGAGAAACGGGTCACCTTCGGCTCTCTACCAATTGCACTAGCTAATCCTCTCCTCTGATGGATCATGTTGCCCTTGGACATGCTGCCATCAGTGGAGCGAATAACGAGGAAGCGTTTGAAGCCAGGGAGCTCGAAAACAGCAGGTAACCTCTGAATGAGGGGCCCCGATGTGATCGAGGCTCCGCCCTGTGCACTTTTGGTCTTTGTCATGGTCAGGAGCTCCGTACCCGGGTTTTTTTGGGGGGGTTTTTTTTTGAGAGCTCATCTGGCGACTGCCTACTTGGGCATTAGTCGCCGTATTAAAACTGGCCTAGTTCTAGGCTACTTTAAAATAAAATTAAAGAGAGAAAAAAAAATACCCCAAAAGGGGGAAAGGAAGCAAGCTGGTGCGTCGGGGAGAGGTCCCCCCGGCGCAGGAGCGTGCAACTAAAGGAAAAAACAAACAAAAAAAAAACAAATGCAAAAAAACAAACAAACCTTGCTTAAATAATAGGGAGAAGGCCGGCCTCCCCCAAGAAGTCAACAAGTCCACAAGTCAATGTGCACGAATCTGTCCCGAGCACAAGGGGCAGGCGGTAGCGACTCCGCCCATCCATGTACTGGGACAGGTATCGTGCGCGAAAATCACCCAGACTGGGACATTCGACAAGAATGTGCCGAACAGTCTGGGGGACGACGCAGTCGTTGCAATAGGGCGCAGGCGAGCGCTCCATCAGATAGCGATGCGTCACACGAGTGTGTCCGATTCGGAGACGACAGAAAGCAACCTGAAGCCGCCGCGGCATTGGGGGATAGGTCCATGGGAACAGTCGCGGCGCAATGGCACGCAACTTTAAGTTCCCTTTGACCGTCTACCATCTTCTTTGCCAAGCAGTCCGAAGAGCTACCCGTAACCTGCCATGTAGTCGGTGTGAGGAAGAGCGAAACGCTGGTCCGGTCGCAGAGTCCTCGCGGGCTCTTTGGCGCGCTCATTCCCCGCAATTCCTACATGTCCAGGAACCCAGCAGAAGATAATCTCGACATCTGCCCGGCTCGCCAAAACCGTGGCGTCACGGATATCGCGAACCAGGGGATGCGGAGATTCCAATGCCCCGAGAGCACTCAGGGCGCTTTGTGAGTCGCTATAGATCACAATCCTGTCTCCGAACCGGGCACGTCGCGTAATCTCCCGTACCGAGTGGTGTATTGCCACCAGCTCGGCCGTGAAGACAGACGCAGCGCCTGGTAGAGCCCCGCTGACTTCAAACAGAGGGGATACGGCGTGGAAGCCGACCCCCTCTTGGGACTTGGAGCCATCCGTATACACTGGCACGGTACCAGCGTGACACGATGTGTGCTCCAAAAAGGTCGAACGCAATACTCCCGGCGCAGTACAAGCTTTGGGAGCAGAGGCGTGGCGACAAATAGCCAAATGTGGGGGGGGGGGCAGAGGGGCCGGATGTGCCGATCTTGGCTTGGTCGCATGCCAGAGTGGCAGCAGACCCATCCGTCGACGCAGCCCCCGCGGATGGAGAGGAGCCCCGAGTCTTCTTAGTCTTTCTTGTCTTCTTTTTCTTTTTAGGAGAAGAGGGCGGGGAATGAACCCACTTCTCACCTCCGCCGGTAGAAGCCCCCAGGCCAGATGTACCGGCCTCAGCCAGGTCCTTCTCCGAAATGGAGAAGGTCCTGGTGGTCGTAGTGGCATCATCCGGAGGAGATCACTCCCCTCCTTGTACTGCCTGAGAATCCCCAACCGTTTGAGGAGGACCTTGCATAGGGGCGGATTCGGGTTCGGTGCTTAAAGCCGAGCTCGGATTCCACCCCATGGAAGGCCCTACCCTCTGAGGCTGGTTTTCTTCAAGAACCATGTCTATCACAGGAGGGGCCTCCATTTTTTTTTTTTTTTTAATTAAGGGGCTATCTGGCGACTGCCGACTAAGGCATAAGTTGTCGTAAACAAACAGCCTAGTTTTAGGCTACTTTAAAAAATTAAACAGAAAACAATAAAAAGAAATAACAATAACAAAACAAAGCAATAACAAACAATTACAAAAACAACAACAATTAAATCGGGTTAAATAAAAGGGAGAAGGCCGGCCTCCCCCCAAAAGTCAATAAGTCCACCAGTCAAAGTACACGCACTCGTCCCGAGAACAAGGGACAGGCGGTAGCGACCCCGCCCATCCCGGTACCGGGACAGGTGTCGTGCGCGAAGATCACCAAGACTGGGACATTCGACAAGAATGTGCCGAACAGTCTGGGGGACGACGCAGTCGTTGCAATAGGGCGCAGGCGAGCGCTCCATCAGATAGCGATGCGTCACACGAGTGTGTCCGATTCGGAGACGACAGAAAGCAACCTGAAGCCGCCGCGGCATTGGGGGATAGGTCCATGGGAACAGTCGCGGCGCAATAACACGCAACTTTAAGTTCCCTTCGACCGTCTACCATCTTCTTTGCCAAGCAGTCCGAAGAGCTGCCCGTAACCTGCCATGTAGTCGGTGTGAGGAAGAGCGAAACGCTGGTCCGGTCGCAGAGTCCTCGCGGGCTCTTTGGCGCGCTCATTCCCCGCAATTCCTACATGTCCAGGAACCCAGCAGAAGATAATCTCGACATCTGCCCGGCTCGCCAAAACCGTGGCGTCACGGATATCGCGAACCAGGGGATGCGGAGATTCCAATGCCCCGAGAGCACTCAGGGCGCTTTGTGAGTCGCTATAGATCACAATCCGGTCTCCGAACCGGGCACGTCGCGTAATCTCCCGTACCGAGTGGTGTATTGCCACCAGCTCGGCCGTGAAGACAGACGCAGCGCCTGGTAGAGCCCCGCTGACTTCAAACAGAGGGGATACGGCGTGGAAGCCGACCCCCTCTTGGGACTTGGAGCCATCCGTATACACTGGCACGGTACCAGCGTGACACGATGTGTGCTCCAAAAAGGTCGAACGCAATACTCCCGGCGCAGTACAAGCTTTGGGAGCAGAGGCGTGGCGACAAATAGCCAAATGTGGGGGGGGGGGGGCAGAGGGGCCGGATGTGCCGATCTTGGCTTGGTCGCATGCCAGAGTGGCAGCAGACCCATCCGTCGACGCAGCCCTCGCGGATGGAGAGGAGCCCCGAGTCTTCTTAGTCTTTCTTGTCTTCTTTTTCTTTTTAGGAGAAGAGGGCGGGGAATGAACCCACTTCTCACCTCCGCCGGTAGAAGCCCCCAGGCCAGATGTACCGGCCTCAGCCAGGTCCTTCTCCGAAATGGAGAAGGTCCTGGTGGTCGTAGTGGCATCATCCGGAGGAGATCACTCCCCTCCTTGTACTGCCTGAGAATCCCCAACCGTTTGAGGAGGACCTTGCATAGGGGCGGATTCGGGTTCGGTGCTTAAAGCCGAGCTCGGATTCCCCCCCATGGAAGGCCCTACCCTCTGAGGCTGGTTTTCTTCAAGAACCATGTCTATCACAGGAGGGGCCTCCATTTTTTTATTTTTTTTTAATTAAGGGGCTATCTGGCGACTGCCGACTAAGGCATAAGTTGTCGTAAACAAACAGCCTAGTTTTAGGCTACTTTAAAAAATTAAACAGAAAACAATAAAAAGAAATAACAATAACAAAACAAAGCAATAACAAACAATTACAAAAACAACAACAATTAAATCGGGTTAAATAAAAGGGAGAAGGCCGGCCTCCCCCCAAAAGTCAATAAGTCCACCAGTCAAAGTACACGCACTCGTCCCGAGAACAAGGGACAGGCGGTAGCGACCCCGCCCATCCCGGTACCGGGACAGGTGTCGTGCGCGAAGATCACCAAGACTGGGACATTCGACAAGAATGTGCCGAACAGTCTGGGGGACGACGCAGTCGTTGCAATAGGGCGCAGGCGAGCGCTCCATCAGATAGCGATGCGTCACACGAGTGTGTCCGATTCGGAGACGACAGAAAGCAACCTGAAGCCGCCGCGGCATTGGGGGATAGGTCCATGGGAACAGTCGCGGCGCAATAACACGCAACTTTAAGTTCCCTTCGACCGTCTACCATCTTCTTTGCCAAGCAGTCCGAAGAGCTGCCCGTAACCTGCCATGTAGTCGGTGTGAGGAAGAGCGAAACGCTGGTCCGGTCGCAGAGTCCTCGCGGGCTCTTTGGCGCGCTCATTCCCCGCAATTCCTACATGTCCAGGAACCCAGCAGAAGATAATCTCGACATCTGCCCGGCTCGCCAAAACCGTGGCGTCACGGATATCGCGAACCAGGGGATGCGGAGATTCCAATGCCCCGAGAGCACTCAGGGCGCTTTGTGAGTCGCTATAGATCACAATCCGGTCTCCGAACCGGGCACGTCGCGTAATCTCCCGTACCGAGTGGTGTATTGCCACCAGCTCGGCCGTGAAGACAGACGCAGCGCCTGGTAGAGCCCCGCTGACTTCAAACAGAGGGGATACGGCGTGGAAGCCGACCCCCTCTTGGGACTTGGAGCCATCCGTATACACTGGCACGGTACCAGCGTGACACGATGTGTGCTCCAAAAAGGTCGAACGCAATACTCCCGGCGCAGTACAAGCTTTGGGAGCAGAGGCGTGGCGACAAATAGCCAAATGTGGTACCCTCCAGGGTGGCGTCCTGGGCAAAACCAGGGGCGCCACCGGCCCGAGAGCTATATCTACCTCTCGAAGGAGTTTCCTGGCCCTAAACCCAAAGGGCTTAGGGTATGACTGGCGTCTCTCGGCGGCATAGGCACCATCGAGATCAGCTGCGGATGCAGTGAGAGCTGTTGGCGACTGAGGGAGGCGCCGGGCTCGCGCGTACAAGGAGTGATGCACTGCACGCGGCGCAGAGCGAGTGGCATCTCCCCAGCATCGACCAACAGGCTCTCAATGGGGGAAGTGCGGAAGGCACCGGTCGCAAGGCGAAGGCCGGTGTGGTGGATCGAATCCACCTTCCGCAATAAACGCTCGGCTGCGGATGCATAAAACTCGCATCCGTAGTCGAGCTTCGAGCGAACAAAGGATCGATAAAAAAGTAAGGCGGTAGCCCTATCAGCGCCCCAAGCGCTGAACGTCACGGAACGGAGAATGTCCATGGCGCGGGTACAAGAGACCCTAAGGCTGCGAATATGAGCGTCCCAGGTGAGGCGTCGGTCGAATACAAGACCAAGGAAACGGTGCGACTCAACCACATCCAGGCGCACCCCATTAAGAAACAAATCTGGGTCGGGGTGAAGCCGTGGATGGCGGCAGAAGTGCACCACCTTAGTCTTGGCCAAAGAAAACCGAAACCTGTGCGCTTCGGCATAGCGAGAGACGCGGTTCAATGCCTGTTGGAGTCGACGCTCCAGAGTTGGCATCTGGGCCGCGCCAAAAGAGATCGAAAGGTCGTCCACGTAGAGCGTAGCGAGAACATCTTCCGGCAGCACCGAGGTGATGCCGTTGATGCTCAGGGCAAAGAGTGTGACACTGAGGACACTTCCCTGCGGGACACCCTCTTCCTGCTCCTTTGGGCCGGAGAGGGCTCCCCTCACCCGTACGCGGAATCGACGATCTCGCAAAAATTCAGATATAAAAATTGGGAGGCGTCCCCTCGCCCCCATCGTGTGGAGAGTCTCCATGATACCGTATCGCCATGCGGTATCATAGGCCTTCTCCAGATCAAAAAACACCGTGGCGTAGTGCTGTCTACGAAGGAAAGCCTCGCAGACGGCATTTTCCAGTCGGAGCAAAGCATCCGACGTGGAGTGGAACTTACGGAAGCCGCACTGTGCAGAAGACAGATGGCCTCCGCTGTCCAGGAAATAGGCTAATCTAACATTTACCAATTTCTCCATCAACTTGCACACGCAAGAGGTTAGAGAGATTGGGCGGAAATCGGTCGGAGTAGAGTGATCTCTCCCCGGCTTGCGAAAGGCGAGCACAGTAGCGATTCGCCAGGAGTCTGGGAGAAGACCTTCCACCCAGATCCTGTTGAACAAATCTAACAGAAAGGCCATGCCTCGCTCACCCAGGTCTCGAAGCATGGCGTACGGGACATCGTCCGGACCATGGGCGGTGTCCGCGCACGAAGCGAGAGCGGAACGCAACCTACTCACAGTAAACTTGTCGTTGAAGGGTTCTCCGCCTCTGGAGGTAAAGTCCAGCCGGCGGCCTTCCGCGACATCACGACGTGCATTGAATGCTGGCGGAGCAGCATCAGGGCTAGAGAATGCGGAAAAAGCGGTCGCTAAGGATTCCGCCACGGACGCGGGGTCCGAGATTGCGGTCCCATTCTCCTGGAGAACGGGAGGGGGGTCCTGCGAGAACTTGCCCCGAATCCTTTTGACTCGCTTCCACACCTCAGCTAAAGGGGTCTTCCCGTTAAGTGAAGACACGTATGCCCGCCAAGAAGAGCGGCGGGCGTGCTTCGAAATATACCGGAACCTAGCCCTAGCCCGACGAAATTCAGCGACAGTGAAATCGTTCGGGTGGCGCTTATAGCGCATGTAGGCATAACGCTTCTGTTTGAGGGCCGTCTCACACTCGGCCGACCACCATGGGAGTGGTCGGCGTGCAAAACGGCCAGACGTCCTAGGAATAGTAGTCAGGCCCACGGCGATGAGGTTGCCGGAGAAGAACTCAACGGCCTCATCTACCGACCTAAACTCCTCGACTGAGATAGAGAATTCAGTCATTTCCTGAAATGCAGGCCACCGCGCCCGCGCCAAGCACCACCGAGGTGGTCTCTCAGGCGGCAGTTGCCCTGAAAATGATATTTGAATGGGAAAGTGATCACTACCATGGAGGTCATCGACCACCCCCCAATCAAAATCAGGCTGTGCATCCGAAGAGCACAAAGATAGGTCAAGGCAAGAAAATGAAGCGGTTCTCGGACAGTGATGCGTAAACTCATCCACGTTTAGGACACCCATCTCAAGCTCTTCGATCAGATCGGCAAGGACTTGTCCCCTGGGATTTATGGAGTAATCTCCCCAGAGAGGATGCCTGCCGTTCAGATCTCCAAGCAAGAGATAGGGCCTCGGCAACCGTGCCACGACGCGGCGGAAGTCCCCCGCGTCGAAGTCAGCTGACGGTGGAATGTACGCAGAAATGATAGTATACCTCCTATCCAGGTGCAGCTGCACAGCCACTGCCTGAAAGGAGGTATCTAAAGAGAAAGGAAGAACGGAGACATCATGCCGGGTGTAAACCGCGCATCCCCCAGCCCGGCCATCCCGCGGTGGTGGGGTCGCAAGACCCTTATACCCCGGGAGGGCAGGCAGCGGGCACGCGCCTAGCATGGTCTCCTGCAAAAAAATAGCTAACGGGGAACGGGACGAGACGAGCCTCCGCAGCTCCTCCCAGTTGGGCCGGAGTCCACGGCAATACCATTGAAGGAATATGCCCTCCAGGCCTAGCTCGGAGGAGACGCGGGGGCCCTCCTCGAATTGAAGACCCTCACGGGAATGGCCGTACGCTTCCCGGGGGCAGAACCCCGGGCGCTGTTGGCCGGACAAAGCGCTGAAGGCGCTGTCGCCTTCGAGGACTTATTGGGGGAGGTTGGGCTCGCCATGCGAGTCTTTTCCTCCCTCCGCCTCGAAACCTTAGGCGGGCGTTGCGGCTTGGGAGGCCCTCTTTTCGAGGAACCACCGTCTCCGAGCCACTCGCTCCACCTCGGTGCGTGGGCGAAGGGGCCGAAGCTCCTTTGTTGATGTCCTCCTTTCGGGGAACAGCTTTAGGAACCCCGGAAGATGGCCTAGCGACCATCTTCAGGGGTGTTGCCTCCTGTGAGTCTAACGACTCTGTGGAGGCGCGTGGCCGTTTCGCCTTACAGGAAACGGTCACGCTGGGGGAAGAGGGGGGAGCCCTGGTTTTAGCCGGGGCTGGGTGTGAACCCTTTTTGCCGCCAGCTCTACCAGGGGAGCGCCCGGGTGTAGTAGAGCCCGCAGAAGGGCTCCGAATGGGCGCGGAAACAACCGTGCTCGTTGGCCTGGATGGGCCAGGAGCAGAGGGTGCTTTTCTAACTATTGAGGCATATGACGTCCCAGGCAGAGCCGGGCGCGCCAGGAACAAGTCCTTAGCCTCGCGGAATGAGAGTCGATCCTGGGCCTGAACGGCCAGGATTTCTTTCTCAAGGAAATATGCACCACATTGCTTTGAAGAAGCAGGGTGCGGCTCTCCGCAATTGACACACTTGGTCACACACGATTTGGACTTATCGTGTGCGACCTTGGAGCAATTTACACAGACTTCGGGTGACCCCGATTTTGCACGTCTACATGATCGATTAGTGTGGCCGAAGCGGTGACAGTAATAGCACCGCCGCGGCAGTGGCACGAATGCCTTTACGCGGTAGCGGTACCAACCGGCACGCACCGACTCAGGGAGCTTGTCACAGTCGAACGTGACGAAGAGTGTAGGGGTGGGTCTCGAGGCCCCTCCCTGTTTTCTCATCACACGTTCGACCTTCACCGCCCCATGGTCGGCCAGCTCTAGGGTGATGTCTTCTATGGAGTAGTCAACGAGTTCCCTCGCATAAACTACTCCTTTTACAAAGTTCATGGTAGAGTGCGGCGTCACACTCACCGGGGTGCCATGAAGTGTCCGAAGAGCACTTATCTTGGCCGCCTCGGCGGGATTCGCCAGAAGGCTCCCGTCCGAGAAACGGGTTACCTTCGGCTCTCTACCAATTGCACTAGCTAATCCTCTCCTCTGATGGATCATGTTGCCCTTGGACAACATGCTGCCATCAGTGGAGCGAATAACGAGGAAGCGTTTGAAGCCAGCGGGCTCGAAAACGCCAGGTAACCTCTGAATCAGGGGCCCCGATGTCATCGAGGCTCCGCCCTGTGCACTTTTGGTCTTTGTCATCGTCAGGAGCTCCGTACCCGGGGAAGCAGAGGGCCCGGATGTGCCGATCTTGGCTTGGTCGCTTGCCAAAGTGGCAGCAGACCCATCCGTCCCCGTAGCCCCCGCGGATTGAGAGGAGCCCCGAGTCTTCTTCGTCTTTTTGGTCCTTTTCTTTTTTGGAGAGGAGGGCGGGGAATGAACCCGCTTCTCACCCCCGCCGGTAGAAGCCCCCAGGCCAGATGGACCGGCCTCAGCCAGGTCCTA
This sequence comes from Ceratothoa steindachneri, assembly GCA_963969495.1. NCBI lineage: Eukaryota > Metazoa > Arthropoda > Malacostraca > Isopoda > Cymothoidae > Ceratothoa > Ceratothoa steindachneri. The sequence continues at coordinate 79,461,577 of OZ018330.1, read as the reverse complement.
CTCCGAAATGGAGAAGGTCCCGGTGGTCGCAGGGGCATCATCCGGAGGAGATCCCTCCCCTCCTTGTACTGCCTGAGAATCTACAGCCGTTTGATGAGGACCTTGCATAGGGGCGGATTCGGTGCTTGGCGCCGAGCCCGGATTCCCCCCCATGGAAGGCCCTACCTTCTGAGGCTGGTTTTCCTCAAGGACCATGTCTATCACAGGAGGGGCCTCCAGTTGGCCATCCCCTCCCAGGACATCGCAGGTCCCCTTGGCAGCGTCATAAGTCTTTAGTGGGGAGGCACAGGCCTTGACCCCGGCAAGGTTTAATATTTTTGCCAGCAGGTCTTTTGAGGGAAGCGACCGAAGGGGCCTGGCTTCCCTCTCCCCCCTAAGGGGGTTTGCCCTACCGAGCCGCAATAGGCTGCCTGCTGGCTTTCTTGGCAGTCCCCTTAGAAAGCAAAGGAGGGACTGCCGCTGGAGATAGGGAGGTGCCCGAAAGCACCTCCAGAGAAGGGGGTGAGGGGGAGTCCCCTACACCCGTAGGCGTAGGAGAGGAGTAAGCCTCCTCTCCGGTTAAAGAGGTATGGAGGGTCCCCTGCGCAAGCACAGGGGGGAGGACCTCCATCTTTTGTGTGGAGCTGCACGAGGGCGGCTCCGTTGTTTTAGGGGGAATTAAGGGGAGATGGTTTTTTTTCATCATTGGGCATGGTGACCCTCTTTGTTTTACGGGACGCAATCGCTCACCACCTCTTGCAGTAGCCCGCACTGCAAGAGGTGCTTACAGGCCCGGCAGAGCCAGGCGCCGCCATTTGGGACCACCCCTCCCGCCTGGTGGCCTGGTAGTCCTTCGGCATGGCGGCTCCACCTTAGACACGGCGTAAAACAGATAGAATGTGAAGAGGAGAGGAAAAGGGATGTGAGGAAGGTATGGGTGGGGATGAAGCAGGTTGTTAAAAAACCCCCATCCCGAACCGGAGCTGAGGGGTTAGGGAACAATGTCCCCTCCCCCCTCAGCCCCCATCCGGGGTGGTTGGCTTGAGAAGAAGGTCAGCATTCTACCCTGTGAAATTAGAGGCTGACCAGAGAAAGTTGTGGGAGAGGTTGTATGAAAAGCGACGAGGTAGGGGAGAAATCGGGCTATCTGAAGGAAGAAAGAGAGGCTAAGCTGGGGCCGGACGGAGCGCTGGATCCCGTCAGCACGGCGGCCAGGATGGCAAATCGCCGCGCCCCTTACGGGGGGAGGGGCCTCCAGTTGGCCATACCCTCCCAGGACATCGCAGGTCCCGTTGGCAGCGTCATAAGTCTTTTGTGGGGAGGCACAGGCCTTGACCCCGGCAAGGTTTTTTTTTTTCTCAGCAGGTCTTTTGAGGGAATCGACCTGGCTTCCCTCTCCCCCCCTAAGGGGGTTTGCCCTACCGAGCCGCTTACACGAGGGGCGGTCGGCAATGGGATGCCTGCGGGCTTTCTTGGCAGTCCCCTTAGAAAGCAAAGGAGGGACTGCCTCTGGAATTAGGGAGGTGCCCGAAAGCACCTCCAGAGAAGGGGGCTTTTCCTCTCGAGCCTCTTTGATGGGGAGCGGTTCGCTATGGGCTGCCTGCTGGCTTTCTTGGCAGTCCCATTGAAAAGAAAAGGAGGGACTGCCGCTGGGAGCAAGGAGGTGCCTGAAAGCACCTCCAGAGAAGGGGGTGATGGCGAGTCCCCTACACCCGTAGGTGTAGGAGAGTCCACTGTGCAAGCACAGGGGGGGGCGGGGTGACCTCCATTTCTTTCTTGGAGCTGCCCGAGGGCGTCTCGGTCGATTGAACAGGGAAAGTTAAGTATTGAATTTTTTGCGGGACGCAATAGCGCATCACCTCTCGCAGTAGCCCGCACTGCAAGAGGTGCTTAGTCCCGGCAGAGCCAGGCGCCGCCATTTGGAACCACCCTTCCCGCCCGGTGGACTGGCAGTCCATCGGCATGGCGGCTCCACCTTAGACGCGGCGTAAAACTGATAGATTGTGAAGAGGAAAGGAAAAGGGATGTGAGGAAGGTATGGGTGGGAAGGAAGCATTGGGAAGAGGTACAGGGTTTCCACGTATGATCAACACGAGGGAGGGCATAGGCCCCCAGTTAGATAGCAGAAATAAGGAAGAGGGAGAAACAGTAAGAGTACATAAATCACGCATAAAAAAAAGAAGGCAATACATAAATTAGAAATAATACAAAAAAGAGGGAGGTGAATAAAAGTCCAGTTGACAGTCAACACAAAATTGAGGACAGATCTCCCCTCTTCACGAAAAGGCAGGAACCCCCAAATCTTTTCCCATTTCTTTTTGCCCCTTTATCTTCATCCATACCCTAGGTGTTCTTTAAACAACTTTAAATAGCCTCGTTAGTTAATCTTTACCTAAAAAAAGGAGCAATGGGACCAACTGAGGGAGAAAGATCATAAAATAACAAAACTACCAATTTATAGTCTCACACTCCATCTTCCAATGTTTTTAACTCATAAAGGAATCAATTTATTATTATTTACTTAATAAAAGCAAAAACTAGAGTACATCTTGGCCAGATTCGTAAATATTAAAAAACACAAAAAGGTTCTAAGTTTAAAAAGATAACAGAATTGTTTATTGTAGAAATATTTTATAAATAGCAGATATCATGTACACAAAATGCAAATATATATACATAATATACAGCGTGTGCGTGAAATATGATAGCAAGGCACATATACATTGATCACAGTCTAACTTGGTCCAGAATAATGATTCGACTTGAAAAAAAGAAGAGATTTTCAAGTCACTTCTAAAAAATGGACAGGTTTTTTTTTTAAATCCTCTACAATGACTAGGCCCCATAAAAGGCTTTATTTTCTTTTAGAAAAAAAAAATTAAAATAGGCTGGAAATTTACTTTATGACTTACATACATTAAATAGGTCATTTGAAATTAGGAGTATTTGCAGGCCAGAAAAAAATATTCTAAGCCTAGAATTGGGAGTTATTCCAAGCTGAGATCCTAAAATTTTAGGGATATTATTGTGCATATAAGTGATTTTTTTAATGTGATTTTTTTGACATTATGCAATTATACAAACTGATCTTTTCAATGTTATACACATAAATAAAGTGATTTTTTCGATGTTATGCACATATTCATGTTTGTGCATGACAAAGTGAACTTTTCAACATTATGAGCACATATACAAAGTGTGCATATGCAAATTGATCTTTTGGATGTTATGCGGTTATAAAAAAAATTATCTTTTCAATGTTATTTCGCATTAAAAAGTGAGCTAAAATAAATCTTGCCTTTGAGAACTATGATACCCGAAGGAAATAACAATTTAGTAGGTTTTTAACACCAAGCTGCTCTTTTTGAGTACTTTTACTTATCATTGGGACTTAGTTGAATAAGAATCCGAACCAAGAGTATCTTACAGAGTATGGCTCCACTGTGAAGTTCAACTAAATTAGGAGTCTCCATCAAAAGAATTACCCGATGTAGACTAATTTCTCTGTAATTGGAAACGGTGTTGTCTGAATGGCGAAGGAGAGAAGGGGAACATTAAGAAAAGAGCAACTATGGCCCCCTCCACAACTTTGCCAGTAAAGGTCTTCATGTAGTGGAATGCTGGTATAGTGTCTCAGACAATCATAAATACAATGAAATTGAGAGGAAAATGGCCGACCTTGGTCCATAAGGCATTAACCTGATTTTTGTAATAACATTCTTTAGGTTTTGTTGCTAAGCAAGAGCGTAAGCCCTTGGGAGGAGCTTTTCACCATAGTTTACCTCTATGTACACCTATATCTAAATTATCATTTATGGATATGGCCCTAATAAAATTACTTGCCAGAATATGACTACGTTTATCTGAAAATAAACGTCATTTACTGTAAAGACTTTGGTGTAATTGAAGGAGATCCTCTTCACTTAGCCAGAAAGACAGGCATTCAAAATTACCCCAAATTAACTCTTAATGAGGGAATCCCCAACAAATCCTTAAACATAAACGTTTACTCATGCTTACATTTATAATTCTAACCTAAAAGACACAAGACCTAGTAAATATGAAGTGATTCAAAAGTTCCTGGTAGAGCAATTTCCATGTAGAGTCCGGGGGTCGACAGAGTACTGGCTCGAAAAAATTAAGGGTAGCAATGGGTTGCCAAGAGCTATTAGTGTTAATAACTTCCCAGGAGCAGTAGACTTCTGTTCCCTGAATGCTAGGGAGTGAGGGAGAAAGTCTTTGATCCTACAGTCAGTGTTGTAGGCCCTGTCAATGTTACCCCAATTAAGGCGGGGGGGGGGGGCACCTTGTGAGACTGCTCTGTGGGAGTAAGTTACAGAGGAGGCTGTTGCATGTTTTGGGAATTTTTATAGCATTCCCTTGTGTTAGTGGTACATGCAACAGCTAGGAAGTGGAAGTTCAATTGCAACTTAACCTCCACCAGCATTTCTACTTGGAAATGACTGACCACTCAACTCTATTTGCTCTTGACCTACAGGGTGGCTAGAGTTTAAAAACAAAACAAAACCAGCCTTTACTGCTGCGCATGCTACCCATCATAAGCAGTACAGTCTTATGCACCCAAGGATGTTTTTTAGTCAGGATCAAACAGCGATTTTCAATGCATAATTTATAACAATGGCACAATATCGGATTTTATTACCTTTAAATAAAAAAACAGAAGGAGGGGCATCACAACCTATAATAGAAGTATGACTGGAACAATCTTCAGCTTCTCTAGAGAAAAGCTAAAGGTACAGAGTGCAATTTCTTCATAGAGGATGGGACAAGTACCAGTTGAAACAGGTAGATTTAATTCTCCCTAAATTCCCAAGGTAGTAAGTTTAGAGCAGACCTGTTGATCTTTGTCTCTTAAATATTTAAATATGAAACGTGGTGCAGTGAGTGTGTCTCAAATGGTCCATTTCAGCAGGTTTCTGATCTAAAGAACTTGAGCGTGATTCATTAACATTGGCAGAATAGGTGTCTAATATGTATCGTTTAACCCTAAATGAGTGTCATTTTATATATTCATGTGACATTTACTACTGAATAACGGAATGATTGTACTCCCTGAGTTTTGCGATTTGAAAGGGTGAAGCTATGCGTGGCAGTAATGTATAGATCTTACAATGATAAAAACGATGCTGAAATGATGTTTTAAATGGCTTAGGGCGAGAGATGGAAAAAGGAGTATCAGTTGGTAGTTGTATGGGATAATGGACAAATAGGTAACGGAAAGATTGGATAACAGGGGCTTTTGGTACAGCAGTTGAGAAGAGAGTGGCAGGTTTCTGCGCTGAAAAAATCTAAGACATGAGGAAGGCGGCATCAGAAGTGAAATGTTGTTGTATCAGTGTTTGAAAGCAGGACAGTGGAAGTGTGAACATGAGAAAAGAGAACTTCAGTAGTGACAAAGGAGTAAAGGTAGAAAGAGTTTAAGAAATAAAAGAAATGAAAAGAGAGCATGAAATCCGGGATGGGACTTATGTGTGGGGTGCAGTGAAGAGGAAACGTACCACAAAAATTGTAGTGAATTTTACTTTTATTGTGGTTGGTAAGGTATTTCTAAGAATTCAAATTGATCATACAAGAATAGCAAAAGAAATCATACGGGATGACCAAGGTTGTTTACAGTGGTGAGGGCAATTAGTTGAGTAGGCAAGAGATGGAAGGTATAAAAGTATTCTAGCTCTGAAAAAAGCATAGACCATTATAAATAGGAAAGAACTAGGCCATGGTCTATGAATATTGGAAATAGGTGCTCTATTGTTGAGGAGTGTGAACAGCTTTTAGAATGGAAGGAGTGAGTTTGGGTGAACCCGACATGGGTTAATATATGCCAGGGTGTGCTTATAGACTAACCAGGGTCGTAATTTTGCCAGGGCCTGAGCGGAAAAAAATGGCCGGGGTTAGCAGGGTCTCCGGTCAGTCTATACTCGGCTATAGCCCGACCGTGGTCATAATTTTGCCGGGGCCGGGGTGGTCTATAGGGTGTGCGAGTCATGACTGCGTGGTGGTAGCATAACAGTTGAATAACCCTATGGAATTGTTAAAGGTGAAAAAAAAGAGGTTGTGTTTTGTCATTAAGGACCTACGATTTAAGATGGAATCCGAACCACGGCTATCTACAGCGTATGGCAACCGTCATGAAAAATCTGGCCCATTTTGTGACTAACCATACCCAATGTGGTTTAACCATTGTAATCAGAAGCGAGGTTTCCACGAGGCTAAGCCGGACCACGGATAGAAGTGAGATTGACTTTAGAATGTGACTGATTCAGAGAGTAAGGAGACGGTGTTTCGGGGTTAGGATGCGGAAGTGTAATTGTATCTGTGATGTGCTGGTAAGGGAAGCAGAGTTTCAAGTGGGTCCACTAAATAGAAATAAAGACATGAGTGTAAAACGGTGTTAGAACACCTACCATTAAAAGAAAAGCCATCGCTGGTGACCGAGTTCCTGGATCTCCTAGACTGCCTCAACCTGACACATGTTGATGCCCCAACTCACGTCAAAAGTTATACTCTCGATTTGGTGATCTCCAATGCAGCCCCTATCAACAACCTGCAGGTATACGACCTGGGAATCTCCGACCACAAGGCCATCTCAATAGAGCTCCCTCTACTATCCAGCCTTGACAAACCAAAACGACTAATCAGCTTCAGGAATTTAAAAAAGATCAACCCAGAGGCCCTACAGGCGGGCCTCAAGCATATCTCTTCAGCAAACCTCCCATCAGTTAACGAGTCTAGAATACTACAACAAAATGATGGGCAGCATCATTGACCTCCATGCCCCTGCCCAAACCAGATCCGTAACCTTCACTCACTCCTACCCTGGTACACCGACGAGTTGCGGATAATGAAGACAACGGGACGCGTCATGGAACGACGCTTCACCAAAACAAGTGTCAATGTGCACAAAATAGACTACAAAGAGCATCAGAAGGCAAACTCAAAGGTCCTCAGTGTCTCACAATCCCACTCCATCTCCAACGAGATCAACAACAGCCTTGGAAAACTCCAAGCAACTCTTCGCCACCATAAACCCCAAACCCCAAACCCCCCTACATTCGGATGCCACCCGAGAGTAATGCAACAACTTCATCTCCTTCTTCAGGATAGAATCAGCTCCTCTTTCTCCAGCACCGCCCTCCCCCTCCAGTCCCAACTATCGGCTCAAAGCCTGGGATTCCCCAGCCTCTCTGCCGTTTTGTGGATGTCACTCAACGAGACGTTGAGGAAGATCAAGTCATCCACCTGTGTCTTGGACCCCTTTACCTCAGCTCCGGTTAAAACCCACTCCTCTGCATCGTCAACAAATCCCTCCAGGCTGGCGAAGTCCCATCTGACCTGAAGACTGCAGTCATCAAACCAGTCTGCAAAAAGTCAAACCTAAAACCTAGACCCAGAAGTGCTTGCCAACTACCGGCCTATCTCCAACCTCCTATTCCTGTCTAAGGTGTTGGAAAAGGCAGTCGCTGCCCAACTCCACGACCACTACAAAACAAACAACCTGTTTGAAAAATTCCAGTCTGGTTTTCGCTCCGGCCACAGCACGGAAACTGCTCGAGTTAGGGTCACCAACGACCTGCTGACGACTGCTGATGCTGGTTCTGCATCCTTTCTCATCCTCCTTGACCTCACAGCACGATTTGACACAGGAGACCACTGCATCCTTCTACAGCGCCTTCATTCCACCATTAGACTCTCCAACACTGCGCTAGACTGGTTCACATCCTATCTCACTGGAAGAGCAGAGTTTGTATCCCTGGTGAAGGCGAAGTCGTACACACACTGTCACTTGTGGTGTTCCTCAGGGATCAGTTCTTGGCCCCACACAAAACATGCTCCCTCTAGGCAGTATCATAAACTGGCATTGAATCTCATTCCACTGCTAGGCTGCTGACACCGAACTTTACCTGACAAGTGATCCAACCGCCTCTGCCAGCATCAATGTTAAGCACCTGCCTGGAGGAGGTGGAGGTGTGGATAAGGCACAACTTTCTGCAACAAAATGGCTCAAAAACAGAAGCCATTCTCATCGGCACCCCACATCAGATCCGGTCATCCGCAATCACTAGCATCACCTTCTCTGGCCACGACATCCACGGTCGCCCTCAGTCACCAACCTGGGCGTGAAAATGGAACCCCACCTGACCTTCGAAGACCACATTAAACATATCTGCAAGACCTCCTACCTCCACCTCAAGAACATTGCAAGACTCCGCCCCTTGCTCACTCTCTCAGATGCTGAAAAGCTTGTCCATGCCAGAGTACAGTTCTCGTTGTGAAGGGTGGGGAGGTATTTGACATTTTTTAAAACAACCAAATGGTTTTTAATGGTAGGTGTTTTAACAACATTCTGCACTCATGTCTTTATTTCTCATTGAGGACCTACAGATTAATATAGGCTCCGAACCACATGTATCTAAAGGGCATAGAAGCCACCGATAGTCCAACCGTCGACTAACCACACCCAATGTGGCTTAACTTCCATAAAATCGAAAGCAGTTCCCACTTGGCTAAGCTCTAGCCCGCCAGCGATGAGGTAGGAACCTTTGTCACCCCGGGGTACAGGTGGCCTCGTTCCACCTCAGAGGTATGTGGATACAACTACCCATTGTTAGGGGTTTCTGGAGTGCGTCTTTTATGCTGTGAAGATGGTAAAGGAAAGAATGCAGTGTTGTGATAGGCTGTGTCATGACTTGTGCAAGATCTACCTACCCCTGTGAGGGGGTAAGCACAGCGCACCACCAAACTGGTGCCCAGACCTTTACGTGCGGTGACGTTTTGTGTCAGTTCTCGCTGGGTTGAACCTAACATCTGGACGTTAGAAGACCAACGCCATATCCACCCTCACCCCACAGTAGGTAACACACTCAAGATGAGTTTTATGATGAGGTAACATTTATATTTTCATATTAAATTGAAGTATGTAAATATCTAAAAACATTTTAAAAGTTAATGAATAGGAATAAGAGAATTGTGCGACACTGCAGGGATAGGAGAGTTGCGTGACACTTCAGAAAAAGATATAGTATGGAATATAAAAGTTTGACCGCCTTTGAGACAGTGGTAAAGATGGGGCATGATGAGTACATGAAGGCTGCAAAGGACTAACATTAGTCTATGGAACTGAGACTGTTATGGGAGAATGAGAGTAAGCCTTTCCTTGCCGAATCCCTCTCAGGCTCCCTGGGTGGATCCACAGGACCCCAAGAGAAGAAATATTGTAAAAAAGGGTAAATGAATAAATTGAAAAGGATCTTGCCACTGAGAATGATCTGAGATGGGTTGTGAAAGAATAATGGATGAGAACAGTCAAAGAATATATACATGAGTGAGAGTGCTGGGGAGTGAAGGGTAGGATCATGCAAAACATGAATTTATGACAAGAGCCTGGCAAACTTTGCATGAGACTAGGAATGAAACTTTTTCTTTTTCCTGTGGGTAATCTTCAGGAATTAATCCTGTTATATTTTTAGTAGAAAAATGACTGACAAGAGACCAGTAAAATGTGTATCCTCGGTGCGCATGGAGGAAGGGGGGAGGGGGGAATAAACTCTGAATGGACAAAATACTAGAGCACAGCACCCTATCAATAGAAAAGGCCATAGCTTGGTGAAAGGATGGGAATTTGGGGCAGTTAATAGGGCCCTATTTTCTGGAGTATCTACTCCAAGGAGACAGTGATGATCGAAAAGGACATGCACAAATTTCATTATTTGTTGCGTGAACACTGCTACATAAACTACTAGGTCTCAAGTAACTAATTTTTTCCATTTTTGCTAAGATATCAAAGGCATTGCTTCGAAGTTTATGGGAGGAATTTTACAACTGAAAAAGTCCATTTTCCCTCTAGCTTTGGAGATTGACCCTTCATAAGAAATTTCATTAAGAGTAATGAGTGATTAGCATCGATAATTTGTCAGGATATTTCTCATGCACAGCCTACAATTTTGGAATGAAACTATAACACACTTCATAACACTTACCCTCTATAAAATGGTAGCTCTTGCTCTCCTTCTTGGAGATGACCAACAGATATATTACAAAAGTCCTACCAATATACCGAGTATAATAATCAAAAGAATCGTAATCAAAATACCCATACAAATAAACTTTTTCTTCCTCGCTTTCGTCTGCTTCGTTTCTGCTTGCTGCAATTCAAATTTGGCTTGATGCGCCTTCTCCTGAGCTTCGAAGACGAAATTCTCAATCCGGTTAATCTTGTCCCCTTGTTCCTTCACCAAAAAGGCCAATTCCTGAAATAAGGGGGTAATTAAACACAGAGGCCGTAGGGCCAAACAAGCGAGGCTGCATTTTTTTTTTTAAGAGCTCATATGGCGACTGCCTCGTTGGGAATAAGTTGTCATACTTACCACTGCCTAGTACTAGGCTACTTTAAAATAGTAACATGAAAAATGAGAAAAAAAACATTAAAATAAAAAAGGAAGAAGGCAAGAGGCAGGAACGACCTCCAGGGACGGGGGTAGGTCTGCCTTACCCCGGTGCAGGAACGTGCGACCTACAAGAAAAAAACAAACAACTAGTTAAATAAAGGGAAGAAGGCTGGCCTCCCCTCAAAAGAAGGTAAGTGTAGCAGTCAATGTGCACGCACTCGTCCCTAGTACAAGGGACAGGCAGTAGCAACCCCGCCCATCCTGGTAGCCAAACAGGTAACGTGCGCGAAGATCGCCCAGACTGGGAGATAACGCAGTTTTCACAATAGGGCGCAGGCGAGCGCTCCATCAATTGGCGGTGCGTCCCGCGAGTGTGTCCAATTCGAAGAAGAGAGAAAGCAATCTGAAGCCGCAGCGGGATTGGGGGGTAGGTCCATGGGAACAGTCGCTGCGCAATGACACGCAACTTTAAGTTACCTTCGACCGTCTCCTATCTTATTTGCCAAGCAGCACCGAGAGATGCCCGTATTCCTGCCATGTAATCGGTGTTAGGAAGAGCGAAACGCTGGTCCGGTCGCTAAGGTCTCGCAAACTCTTTGGCGCGCTCATTCCCTGCAATTCCTACATGTCCAGAAACCCATCAAAAGATAATCTTGACATCCGCCTGCCTTGACAAAACCGTGTCGTCACGGATATCACGAACCAGGGGATGCAGAGATTCCAATGCCCCGAGAGCACACAGGGCGCTTTATGAGTCGCTATAGATCACAATCCGGTCTCTGAACCGGTCACGTCGCGTAATCTCCATTAACAAGTGGTGTATTGCCACCAGCTCGGCCGTGAAGACAGACGCAGCGCCAGGAAGAACCCCGCTGACTTAAAACAGAGGGGATACGGCGTGGAAGCCGACCCCTTCTTGGGACTTGGAGCCATCCGCATACACTGGCACGGTTCCAGCGTGACAAGAGGTGCTCCAAAAAGGTCGAACGCAATACTCCCGGCGCTGTACAAGCTTTGGTAGCAGAGGCGTGGCGACAAATAGCCAAAGGTGGTAGCCTTCAGGGTGATGTCCTGGGCAGAACCAGGGCGCCACCGGCCCGAAAGCTATACCTAACTCTCGAAGGCGTTTCCTAGCCTTAAACCCAAAGGGTTAAGGGAATGACTGGCGTCTTTCGGCGGCATAGGCACCGTCGAAATCAGCTGCGGATGCAGTGAGAGCAGTTGGCGACTGAGGGAGGCGCCGGGCTCGCACGGCGCCTCCCTGTACACGGCATAAGAGCGAGTGGCATCTGTCCAGCATCGACCAACAGGCTCTCAATAGGGAAAGTGCGGAAGACACCGGTCGCCAGGCGAAGGCCGGTGTGGTGGATCGAGTCCACCTTCCGCAATACACGCTCAGCTACGGATGCATAAAACTCGCATCCGTAGTCGAGCTACGAACGAACAAAAGATCGATAAAAAAGTAAGGCAGTAGCCTTATCAGCGCCACAAGCGCTGAACGTCACGGAACGGAGTATATCCATGGTGCGGGTACAAGAGACCCTAAGGCTGCGAACATGAGCCTCTCAGGTGAGGCGTCGGTCAAATACAAGACCAAGAAAACGGTGCGATTCAATTACTTCCAGGCATACCCCATTAAGAAACAAGTCTGGGTCAGGGTGGAGTCGTGGATGGCCGCATTTACCTTAGTCTTAGCCAAGCGAAACGAAAAATTGTGCGCTTGGACATAGCGAGAGACGCGGTTCAATTCATGTAGGAGTCTACGCTCCAGAGTTGGCATTTGGGACGCGCCAAAAGAGATGAAATGGTCGTCCACGTAGTGTAGCGAGGACATCTTCCGGCAGCACCGAGGTGATGCCGTTTATGCTCAGGTCAAAGAGTGCGACACTGAGGAACCTTTCTTGAGAAACACCCTGTTCCTGCTCAATTGGGCTGGAGAGGGCTCCACCCACCCGTACGCGGAATCGACGATCTCGCAAAAATTCAGATATAAAGACTGGCAGGCGTCCTCTCGCCCCCATCGTGTGGAGTCTCCATGATACCGTAAGCCTTGCGGTATCATAGGCCTTCTCTGGATCGAAAAACACCGTGGTGTAGTGCTGTCTACGAAGTAAGGACTCGCAGATGGTATTTTCCAGTCGGAGCAGAGCATCCGACCTGGAGTAGAACTTGCGGAAGAGAGATGGCCTCCGCTATACAGAAAAATACGCTAATCTAACATTTACCAATTTCTCCATCAACTTGCACATGCAAGAGGTTAGAGATATTGGGCGGAAACCGGCCGGAGTAGAGTGATCTCTGCCCGGTTTGCGAAAGCGATTCGCCAGGAACCTCGGAGGAAACCCTCCACCCAGATCCTGTTGAACAAATCTAACACAAAAGCCATGCCTCGTTCAGTCATGTGTCGAAGCATAGCGTACGGAACATCATCCGGACCATGGGCGGTGTCCGCGCACGAAGCGAGAGCGGAACGCTCTCACTCAAGTAAACATATCGTTCAAGGGTTCTACACCTCTGGAGGTAAAGTCCAGCCGGGGGCTTTCCACGACATCAAGACGTGCATTAAATGCTGGCTTAGAAGCATCACGGCTAGTGAATGCGGAGAAAGCGGTCGCGAAGGATTCCGTCACGGACGTGGAGTCTAAGATTGCGGTCCCATTCTCCTGGAGTACGGGACGGGGGTCCTGTGAGAACTTGCCCCGAATCCTTTTGATTCACTTCCACACCTCTGCTAGAGGGGTCTTCCCGTTAAGTGAAGACACGTATGCCCGCAAAGAAGAGCGGTGGGCGTGCTCGAAATAGACCGGAACCTAGCCCTAGCCCGAGGAAATTCACCAACAGTGAAGTCTTTCGGGCGGGCCTTATAGCGCATGCACGCATAACGCTTCTGCTTGAGGGCCGTTCACACTCGGCTGACCACCACGGCAGTGATCGACGTGCAAAACGGCCAGACCTTCTAAGAATAGTAGTTAGGCCCGCGGAGATGAGGTTGCCGGAGAACTCAACTGCCTCATCTACAGACCTAAACACCTCGATTGAGATAAAGAATTCAGTCATTTTTTGAACTGCATACCACCGCGCCCGCGCCAAGCACCACCGAGGCGGGCTCTCGGGCGGCAGCGGCCCAGAAAATGATATTTGAATGGGAAAGTGATCACTACCATGGAGGTCATGGAACACAGCCCAATCAGAATCAGGCAGTGCATCTGGAGAGCATAAAGATAGATCGAGGCAGGAAAATGAAGCGGTTCTCGGGCAGTGATGTGTAAACTCATCCACATTTAGGACACCCATCTCAAGCTCGTCGATCAGGTCGGCAAGGACTTAAGCCCGGGAATTAATAAAGTACTCTCCCCAGAGACGGTGTCTACCGTTTAGATCTCCGAGCAAGAGAAAGGGCATCGGCAAACGTGCCACGCCGCGGCGGAAGTCCCCCGCGATGAAGTCGGTTGACGGTGGAATGTACGCGGAAATAACAGTATACCTCCTATCAAGGTGCAGCTGCACAGCTACTGCCTGAAAGGAGATATCTAAAGCGAAGAGCAGAACGCAGACATCATTCAGGATGTAAATCGCACATCCTCCCGTCTGGCCCCCATCCCGTGGTCGCAAAACACTTATATGTACACCAGGAGGGTGGGCAGGGCACATGCGCCCAGGATGGTCTCCTGCAAAAAGATAGCTAACGGGGAACGGGACGGGACGGGACGAGCCTCCGCAGCTCCTCCCAGTTGGCCCAGAGTCCGCGGCAATTCCATTGAAGGAATATGCCCTCGAGGCCTAGCTCGGAGATGCGGGGGGCCTCTTCGAATAGAAGACCCTCACGGGAATGGCCGTACGCTTCCCGGGGGCAGAAATCGGGGCGCTGTTGGGCTCGGTATGCGAGTCTTTTCCGCCTTCCGCCTCGAGGATCCACCGTCCCCGAGCCACCCAGCCCACAACTGGACCTGGGCGGAGCCGAAGCTTCTTTGGTGCTGTCCTCCTTTTAGGGGGCAGCTTTACGAACCCTGGAAGATGGCCTGGCAACCAACTTAAGAGGTGTTACCTCCTGTGAGTCTAACGACACGCTGGCGAAATGGGGGAGGGGGGCTGGATGTGGACCCTTTGTGCCGCCAGTTTACCAGGGGAGTGCCCGGGGTGGGTAGAACCCGCAAAGGGTTCCGAATAGACGCAGAAACTACCATACTCGAGGGCCTGCAAGGGCCAGGAGCAGAGGGTGTTTTTTTCAACATTGAGGCATAGGACGTCCCGGGCAGCGCCGGGCGCGCCAGGACCAAGTCCTTAGCATCGCGAAATGAGAGACTGTCCTGAGCCTGAACGGCCAGGATTTCCTTCTCAAGGAGATATGCACCGCATTGCTTTGAAGAAGCGGGGTGCGGCTCTCTGCAATTGACACACTTGGCCACACACGATTTGGACTCATCGTGTGCGGCCTCGGAGCAACTTACACAATTTCAGGTAACCCCGACTTTGCACGTCGACAGGAGCGATTAGTATGGCCGAAGCGGTGGCAGTAATAGCACCTCCGCGGCAGTGGCACGAATGCCTTCACTCGGTAGCGATACCAACCAGCACGCACTGACTCAGGGAGCTTGCCACAGTCGAACGTGACGAAGATGGTAGTGGTTGGTCTCGAGGCCCCTCCCTGTTTTCTCATCACACGTTCGACCTTAACCGCCCCATGGTCGGCCAGCTCTAAAGTGATGTCCTCTATGGAGGAGTCCACGAGTTCCCTTGCATAAACTAATCCTTTGACGAAGTTTATCGTAGAGTGCGGCGTCACACTCACATGCGTGCCATCAAGTGTCTGAAGGGCCCTAATCATGGCCGCCTCTGAGGGATTCGACGCATTCGCCAAAAGGTTCCCGTTCGAGAAACGGGTCACCTTCGCCTCTCTACCAATCACACTAGCTAAAGCTCTCCTCTGATGGATCATGTTGCCCTTAACCAACATGCTGCGTTTGAAGCCAGCGGGCTCGAAAACGCTGGGTAGTTTCTGAAAAGGAGCATCGACGTAATCGAGGCTCCGCTCTGTGCATTTGTTCTTTTGGTGTTTGTCAGGGACTCCGCACCCGGAAAGGGAAAAGCAGCGGGGCCGGACGTGCCGATCTTGGCTTTGGTCGCTTACCGAAGTAGCAGACCCATCCGTCCCCGCAGCCCCCGCCGATGGAGAAGAGCCCCGCGTCTTTTTATCTTTTTTTTTTAGGAAGGGAGGGCGGGGAATGAACCCACTTCTCCCCTCCGTCGACAGGAGCCCCCAGGCCAGATGGACCGCCCTCAGCAAAGGTCCTTCTTTGAGATGGAGAAGGTCCTGGCGGTCGCAGGGGCACCGGCCCGAGGAGGAGATCCCTCCCCTCCTTGTACTGCCTTGGAGACCCGAGTCGTTTGAAGAGGACCTTGCATAGAGGCGGACTCGGGTTCGGTGCTTGGCGCTGAGCCCGGATTCCCCCCTATGGAAAGTCCAATAGTCTGGGGCCTGGTTGCCTCAAGGACCATGATCATCTCGGGAGGGGGGGGAAGCTCCATGTGACCATCCCCCCCAGGACATCACAGGTCTCATTGTGAGCGGTCTCTCTAGTCGGGTTAGGGGGAGGAGGGCACGTGCTTTGACCCCCACTAGATTTAATATTCGAGCCAGCCGGTCTTTTGAGGGAAGTGACCGGTGGGCCCTGTCTTTCCTATCCCCCCTAAAGGGGTTTGCCCTACCAAGCTGCTTCAATGGGGAATGGTCGGTTATGGGCTGCCTTCTGACTTTCTTGGCAGTCCCCTTGAAAAGTAAAGGGGAGACTACCAAACCCAGCCCCGATTCGGTATAGTTGGGTGAGAGGAAGCTGGTCGGCGTCTACCCTGTGAAAATAGAAGCCGACCAGAGAAAGTTGTGAGAGGTTGTAGGAAAGTGAGGAAGTAGTGAAGAAACACAGGCTATCTGAAAGAAGGAGAAGAGGCTAAGCTGGGGCCGGACAGGGCACTGAGTCTCGTCAGCAAGGCGGCCAGGAAGGCAAATCGCCGCGCCCCTTACGGGGTCTAGCCATCCTGTATGACAAGAGGAAAGGAGTTGTAGAGTGGATGCAATCCTGGTGAAGCCACTCTAACCTAGATGACATCCTGGAGTGGGACCACACAAATTAGATGCAATCTGTGTGAGGTTTAAGTTTCAATCACTCCCGCTGCCTGTCGCATGGACTGCTAGCACAGGGGGGTGTTATGAAATTTCCACAGCATGCAACAGCCTCCCTCTCCTCTAACCTGGAGCAATGCAACAATAACAGACGCAGCTTTAGGCCTCCCTTAGATAGGTAGACAAAGAAGGCCGCATGAAGGAAGCAGGAAGACAGGAAATGAAAAAGGACAACTCAAACACTATATTAATCCTTTTGTTAAAAGAAAATATTAAAAAAATCATCCTAGCCCTTCTGCAGCGAATAGGAGCCTTACTTGAAAGAGCTGATTCACTTCTACAATGGATTTTTCGATTTTAATAATGTCCTCGTGCCAGTGTTGAACATCCAATAAATGTTGCTTTGCGACTTGCGTCTCCATCAACAGGTTTTGGTTGAAAACTTCAGCAGATCGATCAAGAAGGTTCTCCAATTCTTCATCAGTCACTTCTTGACCTAATAAAAAAAAACAATTCAATTAAACAGCAAATGAAAATTCATGGAGGTATGATGTAATTACCAAAAAAGGTCAAATAAATAATGGACAGTCTCTGGGTTCATACAACTAATTCACACAATGTGTGACATATCAGACAATCATGTGTTTATAATAAAAAAAATTACATGAGAGCCATCTTGTAAACCAACTCGGTAAATATGTAACTTAGTTTAGCAATGAGTGGTTAGTCATTTCCAAGTGTATATGACATGACCTCTCCACCCGGATGCAATCATGGAGTGGGACCACTCTAGTTGGATGTATTCCATGAGATTAATTTGCAATAAAACTTGCACTTTCTAGCTGTTGCATGGACCACTACCAAAAGAAGGGTGCTATAAAATTCCAATAGCATGTAACAGCCTCCCTTCACTCTAACCGGGACCTTTAGGATAGCCTCATACAAAGCATGGCCCCACTTAATTGTGATAACGTTGGCAGGAGCCCTACAGCACAGACTGTAGGATCCAAGGCTTCCTCCCTTAATCTCCCAAGCGGTCAGAGGGAGCAGAGATGCCATATACTCTAAGGGAGCTAAAAACATGAATTTTAACTAATTGACCCTTAAGTCTCCTGGAATCTTTGTTTCTCCTTCCTCTCTTAGGAATCTATCCTTTCCCTATTAGTTAATTTTTTGCCCTCGCTTTCAAGCTTGTATTCTTGCATCTTTATATGCTCTTTTAACACTAATGCTTGTTCAACTTTTTCTATGTTCTTTTAACACTATTACTGTTTCTATGCTCTTTTAAAAAAACTTTGAACTTGCAAACCCCAAAGTAATGAATTTTTTAAAACTGCTATTTTATCTACATGACACTAGCGATGAAATCCACTACACTCCAACCTACTACACTCAATCCTCCTCCATAAAGCTTGCACATACAGACAATAACAAGCAACAAACACACCCATAGTTTGTTTTTAATATTTTTAATATAGGAGAGGTTTCTTTTGGCAAACGCAGACAAGGGCATAGATGCCAAAAACTCTATTCAGCATAGATATAAGCTAAAAATAAACAAACTCAGAGAAGCCCTCAGGGGCCTGAGCAAGCAACAAGCAACCCAAAAGATCAAATGCAATAGTGAAGGCCCACATTCTCCAAGAACTCTGATTCTTCACATTCAAGAGTGTACAAACCAGTCCTGAGGACAAGAGACAAGTGATAGAGATCCTGGTACTTGGGCAGATAGCGTGGGCAAACATCTCCATACTGAGACACACTATTAGAATGGGTCAGGCCAGACAGTCTGAGGAACCATGCAGTCATTAGAGTAAGGTTCAAGGAGCCCTCCATCAAATCCCGCTTTTAAAACAAAACCCCAACTCAAGAAATTGTGGGGTAGGTCCATGGGAACAGTCACAGCACAATAGCATGCAACTTTAGATTCCCATTGGTCATCTTACATCTTCTTTGCCATGCAGCTCAAAGGGTTGAACAGATACTTGGTATGTAGTCATAGTGGGGAAGGGTAAAGCATTGGCCTAGGCACCCAGACCTTGTAGACTGGTGCCCTCATCAGCGAACTTATTCCCTGCACACCCTAAATCACCAGAAATCAAACAGAAGAGAATGTCAACATCCTGGCTAGTGGGAGCCGGGGCATCACAGATTCCAATGCTTCAAGGGCACTTAGTGCGCTCTCTGAGTTACTATATATAACTCATAAATTATACTCCAACCCCATCTTCGGTTTGGAGAGTGTACATTGGTGCAGCTCCACCTTGACACAAGTGTGCACTAAGAAATACGAACATAGTACTCCCAATGCTGTTGAACTTTTGAGGCAGAAGAGTGGCAACAAACATTCAATGGTGGTACTGTCCAGTGTCGTCTTGGGCAGAACATGCGCCTTGGCTTATGGCATCATTGGCACCTCACATCGCCACCATCAATGAAATGAGAGCTGTTGCCGACCGAGGGAGACTCGATTCGCACGACACAAGTGTATAATGTACTGTGTACACCCTAAATTTAGTTGCATGTCTCCTCTTTCCTGACACCTAGGGAGGGCGAGGCCAAGCTTGGAGGTGGCTCTTCATCCATGCAGCATTTCCGGTTGCCCACTATTTCCTTAAATAAATACAAATGCATGGAAAGTAAATACTATGGATCAGGAAATTCCAAAGATAGGCCGTAACAAAGCGGCCTGGCATTCAGGCAAAGCTTTGACCATAAAGGATGGTGCTGATGTGGCCACCTTATCTGTGTACTGGCTGGAAGGCGATGAGCAGTTAACGACTCAGCACAAACCGTGTCTAATCCTTCCCTCAGCCAGCTGGCTTTTGGCCCTCACAGCAGGTAGGGACCCGATGCTTGACAGTATACACTGCCACTCGACTCAGCTCTAGTAAGAGGATGAAAATGCGCTGAGCAACCAGAACCTCTGTGGATATTAAGTGCAAGTTTGGAAAGGGGTAGGAAGGTATGCAATAAAGAGAAGTAGAGATAGGCAGGTCCACTAACGAGTAGGGTTAGTGATCGCTCATCTATTATAATCATACCCCAAACACAGCACTCCAATAAACTGCATAGCCTTTCAAGTTGAAGGGATAGTCACAGAGAAAAAAAGAATGGTGAGAGAGAGAGAGAGCAAGGATGAAGCACACCAAAAACCTACCCCGGTCCTGTCATAGAGTTCTATTCAACCTAGTGGTGGGGCGTTTCTAATTTACATATTGTTCAGGTGAGAGGACTTCCTCCTGGTATTAAGTGGAGGTAGACAAAGTGTTGAGGGGAGAGTTGTGAAGTAAAAAAAATAAGATAAGGGAGTGAGGGGGAAGCCCACCAACACCTTTCCTAGGCCCTATCAGAGAGTTGAATTGAAACTGACAGGGCTTCTCCAATTTGCGCTGTCCAGAGTTGAAAAAGCTTCTTCACCAAAACAGTAAAGAGGGTAAGATGGAGAAGTGGAAGAGGAATAACAACAACATCCTCAAAACTTCGTCCGAGACTACTCAGGGCAATGGGGCTGAGGGCATGCTGCTCCTCCAGATGGCAAGTGTAACAGGGTAATGCGCCATATAGATATGGAGCATCCCCTTGTGGAATGGAGACAATGAAAACAATCAGGAGTGATAAGGATTAACAATGTTAATCCTAAATGCTGCTCTAACCCTTAAAGCATACAACTGACGCTTGAACCAATTGGTCTGCTTTTGGTTTTAAGTTTCTGTAGAATTCCATTTTGTATTCCTAAGAGTAGGTTTTTTTCCTGGCACCGACGGGTTACTCAATTTTCTTAAGGGTTAAAGGAGAGAATGATTTAAAACCATTCCAATCACAAGTTTCTACAACAGACACAAGTAGACAAAAGGACTTGAATCTTCCTTGGAGGTATTGACACCAACACTAGTTTTTTGAGGGGAAGGGGGATCAGACAATGAAGACACCCAGCAGGAAATAATCAAAAGAAATGACAGGAGCACAAAAGTCCATTACCTAAAAGTTCTGTATAAACAGAACTTGAGAGGATCACACAAATGTAGTAAAAGATGTTAGGAAACATGCATGTGCATAGAAGTGGACCATTCCTTGGGGCCTCTTCTATTTTCAAATTAAAACTTACGACATCTTTTCCAATATTTCAACCATTCTTAAAGCTGATAGGGAGAATAAGAGAAACCACAAGTGGGACAAGTTTTTTTATTACTGACATTTCAAACCTCAATAATAAAGAACCTTGTACTACTTGTGGTTTTTCTTATCCTCCCTCTCCATTTGTTGTGAAAGACATCCATCAATTCTTAAAGCTATACATACCCGTAATTTGGAGTTCTTTCTCAATATAGCCTTTGTGCTTGTCATGTAACTTCAATTGAAAATTAGCTAATTCAGTATTGGCAGATGAGAAATAGGTGACAAGTGCAAAGTGGTGTGTTCGAGCCACATGACTGATGAGGCGAGATTCATTTTCAATGAAGCTGCTGATCTTGAAAAAACAAAATTGTAAGAAAAGAGGTAAAAAATTTATTTTAGAAACAAAATCAGTTACATTTATAAAAACCCTCAATTAAAAAGTCAATATATAGTTGATCCAAATAGTCACATCATATTTTTCAAAATGTTTCAGACAAAAGTTATCTACAATATAATTATTTATGTTTTATAAATTGTCAACTAGCTTTGCATGACCTCTGCAAGGTTTGTTTTGCTGTGATGGTAATAACTTTTTTTCTCACACGTTAGTTTGGAAAATTGATTATAGTGATATAAAAAAACAAAAAGGTTAATATAAATATTTTTGTGATATCCATGATAAAAAATTGACTAAATCTATATATATATATATTAGGGTGAGTAAAAAAATCAAAAGTGTTTGGACTATAATGCGTAACCCAGTAGTTCATGCGTATTGATGAGGACACTTTGAAGTTTGTCTCTATTGCGCCACCCCATGCAACGAAGGCATGGGTCCGCCTCATACAGTTTTGCAGTGCAAGAAGTGGTTTCAGTATTGTTTTATGTTATGGGGAGATCTCCTCCTATCTCTCTCTTTTTTACAGATGTCTTCCACGAGGTCCACTGACAAGTTATGGGTCCTAGGAGCCCCAGCAACTCAACAGCTGTTCTCCTGAACTGTGAGGAAGTCCTGTGTGTTTTTGAAGTACCATTAAGCTAAATCAGCATGATTTGACATTCTCAGTTCGGCAGATGGCAGTCAAAGTTCAACATCAGTACTCAAGGTGAATATTCCAACCATTGATCCATGTGATATCCTCAAGAAAGTATGACGGCTGCATGAAGAGTACAACGGATTGAAGAAATCAAAATCCGGGACAACGGGGCAAGCTGGGAAAAATTGAGCCAATTTTGTTGCTTCCCTGACAAATTTGTTCAATGTAGCACATCGCGACGCCATGTACTTGATCAAGATCAAGGAGCCCAGCGAGTTCCTTGAAGCTCAAAGGAAGCCAGGCAGGCAGGGGAAGATGGGCGGTGTGGATCCGGCCTGGGTGGAAAAAGAGAAATGGACACAGCAGTGGGGAGATGATGAAAGAAGTCAAGCTGCAAAGGAAAGTTAAGCATTTGCAGAAAGGCAGGCCACCATTGAACTAGAGTCTTCGACCTCACCCACTTTGTCTGAAGAGCAAGGCGTGATAGTAACTCTTCCACCAAAATGATCCCGCCGTGCACCATCGCAGAAGAAAATAACCTCCCACAAGTTTCTCTGCTCTGGACCGGACAAACATAATTGATCGTCAAGCCGCACACGTGCTGCTTCCATTCGCGGAGGAGCTGGGAGTGAACGCTGGAGAATTGTCATTGAACGTGCGCATGATCAAATCGGCATCGCTAGGTAAAGGCTGCAGAGCTGAAAGAAAACTTTGCTCCTGATGTACCGCTCACACTCCACTGGGAGGGAAAACTTATGCCCTCCATCACAAACGAAGGCGTTGTGGACCGACTGCCGATCTTCGTTTCTGGAGAAGGCGTGGAGAAGATTCTCGCAATTCCCATCACTAACGGCAAACACCATCCATTCTGTTATATCCGAGTGGGAGATTTTGGATCGAATTTGAGGTCTGTGCTTCGACACAACAGAGACGAATACGGGATCCAAGGGTGGGGTGTGCGTTTGACTGCAGCAAATCCTTGGTCGAGATCTGCTACATCTGGCCTGTTACCATCGTGCTGGAAATTCTGCTGGAAGCTGTTTTCTCGACCCTCATCTCAGAAGCATCTCAAAGTCCAGATATCGCTACCTTTGTCCGTTTCAGAGAGTTCTGGCAGTCTGTTAATCAAGACCAGTACAAGACAGCAAACGATGAGCTCAAGGAGGACTGGGTGGACGACGTCCTCAAACTGCCAAGGCTACCTCCAACAGTACCAATCATGTGATGACTACCGGGAACTGCAAGAACTAGCCATTGTGTTCCTTGGTGGAATCCCTCATGGACGCAAGATTTCTTTCCACAAGCCGGGAGTAGTCCATCAGGCTCGATGGATGGCAAGTGCGATTTACGCCCTGATTTTTTTATTTTATATATCTCATCTAGCGACTGCCTTCTAGGGCATAAGTCGCCGTACTCAAGCTAGCCTAAATCTAGGATATATAAAAAGCCAGATTAAAAAAAAGGAAAAACAAAAAATACAAACAAAAAGCAAAAGAAAAACAAACAAATTGAAAGAATATGGAGCGAGCTCAGTCGACGGGGAAAGGCCCGCCCTCCCCTGCCGAAGAAAACCGCGAACCATAGTTGAATTTTAAATAACAGGGAGAAAGTCAGCCTCCTCCAAAAAGTCTAAAAGTCCAGAGGTCGGTGTGCACGAATCCATCCCAAGTACAAGGAACATGCGGTAGCGACCCCGCCCATCTCGATACCGGGAGAGGTATCATGCGTGAAGAACACCCAGAGTGGGACATTCGACAAGAATGTGCCAAACAGTGTGGGGGACAACGCAGTCGTCACAATAGGGTGCTGGCGAGCGCTCCATCAAATGGCGATGCGTCATACGAGTGTCCGACTCGGAGACGACAGAAAGCGACCTGAAGCCGTCGCGGCATTGGGTGGATAGGTCCATGGGAACAGTCGTGGAGCAATGGCACGCAACTTTAAGTTACCCTCGACCGTCTCCCATCTTCTTTGCCAAGCTGCCCGTATTCCTGCCATGTAGTCGGTGTGAGGAAGAGCGAAATGCTGGTGCGGTAGAAGAGTACTCGTGGACTCTTTGTTGCCCTCATCGGCGCACTTATTCCCCGTAATTCGTACATGTCCAGGAACCCAGCAGGAAATAATCTCGACATCCACCCGACTCGCCAAAACTGTGGCGTCACGAATATCGCGAACCAGGGGATGAAGAGATTCAAATGCCCCGAGAGCACTCAGGGCGCCTTGTGAGTCGCTATAGATCACAATCTGGTCTCGGAACCGGACACGTCGCGTAATCTCCCATACCGAGTGGTGTATTGCCACCAGCTCGGTCGTGAAGACAGACGCAGCGCCTGGCAGAGCCCCGCTGACTTCAAACCGAGAGGATACGGCGTGGAAGCCGACCACCCTCTTGGGACTTGGAGCTATCCATATACACTGGCACAATTACAGTGTGACACGAGGTGTGCTCCAAAAAGGTCGAACGGAATACTCCCGGCGCTGTACAAGCTTTGGGAGCAGAGGCGTGGCGACAAATAGCAAATGTAGTACCCTCCAGGGTAGCGTGCTGGGCAGAACCATGGGCGCTAGCTTTCAAAGGAGTTAGCCTGGCGTCTCTTGGCGGTATAGGCATCGTCGAAATCAGCTGCGGATGCAGTTAGAGCTGTTGGCGACTGAGGGAGGCACTGGGCTCGCGCGTATAGGCGAATAATGCACTGTACAGGGCATAGAGCGAGTGGCATCTCCCCATCATTGACTAGTAGGCTCTCAATGGGAGAAGTGCTGAAGGTACCGGCCACCAGGCGAAGGCCGATGTGGTGGATCGAATCCACCTTCTGCAATACACGCTCGGCTGCGGATGCATAAAACTCGCATCCGTAGTAGAGCTTCGAACGAACAAAGGATCGATAAAAAAGTAAGGCAGTAGCCCATCAGCGCCCCAAGTGCTAAACGACATGGAGCAGAGAATATCCATGGCATGGGTACAAGAGACCCTAAGGCTGCGAATATGAGCCTCCCAGGTGAGGCGTCGGTCAAATACAAGACCAAGGAAACGATGCGATTCAACCACTTCCAGGTGTACCCAATTAATAAACAAGTCTGGGTCAGGGTGGAGCCGTGGATGGCGGCAGAAGTGCACCACCTTAGTCTTGGCCAAGGAAAACCGAAACCTGTGCACTTCGGCATGGCGAGAGACACCTGTTGGAGTCGACGCTCCAGAGATGGCATCTGGGCCGTGCAAAAAGAGATCGAAAGGTCGTTCACGTAGAGCGTAGCGAGAGGGTAGCACAGAGGTGATGTGGTTTTTGCTCAGGGCAAAGAGAGTGACATTGAGGACACTTCCCTGTGGGACACCCTCTTCCTGCTCCAATGGGCCGGAGAGGGTTCCCCAGACCCGTACGCGGAATTGACGATCTCGCAAAAATCAGGTATAAACATTGGGAGGCGTCGCCTCGCCCCCATCATGTGGATAGTCTCCATGATACCCTATCGCCATGCAGTATCATAGGCCTTCTCCAGATCCAAAAACACCGTGGCATAGTGCTGTCTAGGAAGGAAGGCCTTGCAGACGGCATTTCCCAGTCGGAGCAGAGCATCCGACGTGGAGTGGAACTTGCAGAAGACAGATGGCCTGCGCTGTCCAGAAAAAAAAGCTAATCTAACATTTACCAATTTCTCCATCAACTTGCCCACGCAAGAGGTTAGAGAGATTGGGCGGAAATAGGCCAGAGAAGAGTGATCTCTCCCCGTTTTGCGAAAGGCGAGTACAGTAGCGATTTGCCAGGAATCCAGGAGGAGACCCTCCACCCAAATCCTGTTGAACAAATTAAGAGGGGCCATGCCTCGCTCACCAAGGTGTGGAAGCATGGCGCACAGGACATCATCCGGACTATGGGCGGTGTCCGCGAATGAAGCAAGAGCGGAACACAACTCACTCAGAGTAAACCTGTCATTGAAGGGTTCTCCGCCTCTTGAGGTAAAGTCCAATCAGCGGCCTTCCGCGACATCACGGCATGCATTGAATGCAGTCGCGAAGGATACCACCACAGACGCGGGGTCCGAGATTACGGCCCCATTCTCCTGGAGAACTTGCCCCGAATCCCTTTGACTCGCTTCCACAGCTCTGTAGAGGGGTCTTCCTGTTAAGTGAAGACACGTATACTCGCCAAGAAGAGCGGCAGGCGTGCTTTGAAATATACCAGAACCTAGCCCTAGCCCGACGAAATTCACCGACAGTGAAATCGTTCGGGCGGCGCATGTAGGCATAACGCTTCTGTTTGAGGGACGACCACCACGGGAGTGGTCGGCGTGCAAAGTGGTCAGACGTTCTGGGAATAGTAGTCAGGCCCACAGAGATGAGGTTGCCGGAGAAGAACTCCAACAGCCTCATCTACCGACCTAAACTCCTCGACTGAGATAGATAATTCATCCACATTTAGGATACCTATCTCAAGCTCTTCGATCAGATCGGCAAGGACTTATCCCCTGGGATTCATTGAGTAGTCTCCCCAGAGAGGATGTCTGCCTTTCAGATCTAGCAAGAGAATGGGCCTCGGCAACCATGCCATGATGCGACGGAAGTCACCGGCGTCGAAGTCAGCTGACGGTGGAATGTATGCAGAAATAACAATATACCTCCTATTCAGGTGAAGCTGCACAACCATTGCCTGAAAGGAGGTATCTAAAGTGAAAAGAAGAACAGAGACATCATGCGGCGTTTAAACCGCGAATCCCCAGCCCGGCCCCCATCTCGCGGTGGTGGGGTCAAAAGGGGCACGCACCTAGCATAATCTCCTGCAGAAAAATAAGCAATGGGAGGAGATGAGCCTCCACAGCTCCTCCCAGTTGGACTGGAGTTCACGGGAATTCCATTGAAGGAATATGCCCTCCAGGCCTAGCTTGGAGGAGACGCAGGACCCCTCTTCGAACAGAAGACCCTCACAGGAATGTCCGTACGCTTCCCGGATGCAGAACCCCGGGCGTTCTTGGCCAAACAATGCGCTGAAGATGCTGTCGCCTTCAAGGACTAATTGGGGGAGGTTGGACTCGCCATACGAGTCTTTTCATCCCTCCAACTTGAAACCTAAGGTGGGCATTGTGGCTTAGGAGGTGGGGCACCCGCTTTTCGAGGATCCACCATCTCCGATCGACTCAGCATACCACTAGGCGTGAGCGAAGGATCCGAAGCTGCATTGTTGCTGTCCTCCTTTCGGGGGACAGCTTTAGGAATCCCGGAAGATAGTCTGGTGACCAACTTCAGGGATGTTGCCTCCTGTGAGTCTAAAAACTCTGTGGAAGTGTGTGGCCGTTTGGCCTTATGGGAAATCGTCACGCTAGGGAAAGGGGAGGAGGAGACCTGGTTTTAGCCGGGGCTGGGTGTGAACCCTTTGTGCCGCCAGCTTTATCACAGGAGTGCCCGGGTTGAGTAGAGCCCGCAGAAGGGCTCCGAAACAACCATGCTCGTTGGCCTGGAAGGGCCAGGAGCAGAGAGTGTCTTTCTAAGCATTGAAGCGTAAGACATCCCAGGCAGGGCCGTGCGTACCACGACCAAGTCCTTGCCTCTTGGAATGCGAGTCGATCCTGGGCCTGAATGGCCAGGATTTCTTTCTCAACAAGATATGCACCACATTGATTCGAAGAAGCAGGGTGCGGCTTTCCACAATTGACACACTTGGCCACGCACAATTTGGACTTATCATGTGCGGCCTTGGAGCAATTTACACAGACTACAGGTGACCTCGACTTTGCACATCTACATGAGCGATTCGTATGGCCGAAGCGGTGACAGTAATAGCACCTCCGTGGCAATGGCATGAATGCCTTCACGTGGTAGCGGTACCAACCAGCACACACCAACTCAGGGAGCTTGTCACAGTCGAACGTGACAAAGAGTATAGGGGTGGGTCTCAAGGCCCCTCCCTGTTTTCTCATCCCATGTTCAACCTTGACTGCCCCATGGTCGGCCAGTTCTAAGGTGATGTCCTCTATGGAGTAGTCAATGAGTTCCCTCACATAAACTACTCCTTTCACAAAGTTCATGGTAGAGTGTGGCGTCACACTCACAGGCGTGCCATTATGTGTCTGAAGGGCACTAATCATGGCTGCCTTGGAGGGATTTGACGCATTAGCCAAAAAAGGCTCCCGTCCAAGAAACGGGTCACCTTCGGCTCTCTACCAATCACACTAGCTAAAGCTCTCCTCTGATGGATCATGTTGCTCTTAGCCAACATGGTGCATCAGTGGAATGAATAACGAAGAAGTGTTTGAAGCCAGCAGGCTCAAAAATGCCGGGTAATCTCTGAATGAGAGGCCCCGATGTTATCGAGGCTCCACCCTCCGCACCTTTGGTCATATTCAGTGGCTCTGCACCCAGGGGTACTAAGGGGCCGGATGTGCCGATCTTGGCTTGGTCGCTTACCGAAATGGCAACAGACCCATCAGTCCCCGCAACCCCTGTGGATGGAGAGGAGCCCTGAGTCTTCTTAGTATTTTTTTTTCTTTTTAGGAAGATGGTGGGGAATGAACCCTCTGCTCCCTTCCACCGGCAAGAGCCCCCAGGCCAGATGGACCAGCCTCAGCAAGGTCCTTCTCCATGATGGAGATGATGGCAGTTGTAGGGGCACCCGTCGGAGGAGGAGATCCATCTCCTCCTCATACTGCCTTGGAAACCCTAGTTGTTTGATGAGGACCTTGCATAAGAGAGGCCTCAAGTTCAGTGCTTGGCGCTGAGCCCGGATTCGCTCCCATGGAAGGCCCTACCACATGAGGCTGGGTTGCCTCAAGGATCATGTCTATCTTGGGTGGGGACTCCATTTGGCTACACCCCCCACCCCTCAGACATCACAGGTCGTATTGGCAGCAGTGTCATTAGTCTCATCTTGGGAGGCACAGGCCTCAGACCCCCGCTAGGTTTAGTATTCTAGCCAGCAGGTCTTTTGAGGGAAGCGACCGAAGGGGCCTGGCTTCCCTCTCCCCCCTAAGTAGCCGCTTCAATGGGGAGCAGTCGGCTATAGGCTGCCTGCTGGGTTTCTTGGCAGTCCCCTTGGTAAGTAAAGGGGGGTCTGCGATAGGCGAAGGAGAGGAGTAAGCCTTTTCTCTCTGGTTAGAGAAATTTGGTGGATCCCCTGCGCAAGCACAGGAGTCGGGGGGGAACCTCCATTTTTTCTGTTGAGCTGCCCGAAGGTGGCTCTGTTGATTGTGAGGGGGAAAGGGGTTTTTTATATTTGCCTCATTGGGCATTGTGACCCTAAATTTTTCACGGGATGCACAAGCTCATCACCTCACAGTAGCCCTCCCAGCAAGGGGCGCGTACAGTCCTGGCAGAGCCAGGTGCCGCCATTCAAGACCACCCCTCCCGCCTGGTGGCCTGGCAGTCTATCAGCATGGCGGCTCCACCTTGGACACGGCATAAAATTGATAGTGTGAAGAGAAAAGGAAAAGGTATGTGAGGAAGGTATGGGTGGGGATGAAGCAAGTTGTTAAAAACCCACCATCCCAAACCAGAGTTCAGGGGCTAGGGAACATTGTCCCCTCGCCCCCTCAGCCCCGATCCGGGATAGTTGGCTGTGAAGGTCAGCATCTATCCTGTGAAAATACAGGCTGACCAAAGAAAGTTGTAGGAGAGGTTGTAGGGGAAATGACAAAGTAGGGGAGAAATACAGGCTGTCTGAAAGAAGAAGAGGCTAAGCTGGGGCCGGATGGGGCACTGAGTCCCGTCAGCATGGCTGCCAGGAAGGCAAATCGCCACACCCCTGGATAAGTTTGATTTTAGCAAGTTATTTGACTAGGGCATCACCACTTAAAAATTTTAACAAACAGGTGCAGGTTGGATGTTATAAAATATTTTATCACAAATAGAGTGGTAGATTACTGGAATAGTTTGCCATCTGAGACAGTAGATAGTCCAAACTTGAATGTATTCAAACGCAGATTATATGTGGAGGGAGGGTTAATTTTGGGTGGGTATTCTGGACTCATTCCTGTGGATGCAGTTTTTTATTATTGTATATTACGATTGATTTGGATTTTAACGAGTCTTGATGATGATGATTTTTGTTTTTGACACATTCCTGTGTATGGTTTGAATTGTATATTGTAGTGGACATAATTCTATGGATTGTTTAAATTGTATTTTGTGGATGAATAATCTGCCACAATCCTATGGATGCATTTTGTGGGTGGGTTTTGACAGATGCGGATGACCTTTGATAGGCCCTTGTGGCTTTTGTCATCCATGAAATTACGTTATATATAAATATATATATATGTATATATATATATATACATAAGATGAAATAAAAATTGGGGAAATTTAGCAACCCTATTTTAAAACAAAGTCAAAATACTTTAATAGTAATGTTAAAATACATTAATGTAAAAAAAAAAATCACTAAATATAATTTTATTGTCCCATATCTTATCTATCTAGTATATTATAACTAAATATACCACAAACACTCCAGCTCTCATCAAATAATATATTAAATTGTCACTCTCTGGATAAATTCAATATAAATTGCAACCAGACTTATTTGGGCAATACCTAATATGATTTACTCACCCTAATATGAGTCGGGGAAACTTGCTAGTAGAACAAGGGATTGCTAATATAGAAATTGGTTCATGGGATATTAAACAATTTATATTTAACTTTTGGGGATCTTGGCTCTTAGTCCATATGCCTTTTTAGAGGAAAGTGCCAATGTCAGCGAGCTTAAATTTTAATCAGGGCAAAAGGTTCTTGTAGCTGTCAAGAAGGGAGTATCATTTGTATACCTTAAGGTAAAAAGTAGAGGTATAGGTCCACATAAAACTCACTTCAACTTTAGATTTGCAAATATTGGAATATACCTGAATCACTTCAATAAATCAGGCATGCAAATGGGAAACTAGACTATACAATACAAATCGCCTAATCATATTAACTCAAAAATACTTCCACCATCATCACACCAGAGACACTTGAAAGGGGGAAGAAAATAATAAAAAAAATTGCACAAGTGAGAGAACCTATAGAGAATGCTTTAGGTATGAAGCAATTACTCAAGTTAAATGAGTGACAGTAAATAATTTGATAGGAATCAATATACAATAAAAACTTACATCTTTAATACCTTTATACAGACTACTTGCTTCAGCCTTCACAGTAGATATTTGTTCACTTAACTTCTCTCTCTTTCCATAGTCATTCAGCCCTTTGCATAATTTAACCACATCAGCCTTCAGTGTCTAAAAATAGTAATAAAAATAATGATTATACAGTTTGCTAGCACATGGGGGAGGGGGGGGAGCTATACAATTGCCATAGCATGCAACAGCCTCCCTCCACTCTAACCTGGCCCTTTGGGACAGCCTCACATATTTGTGGTAAAGTAGATGGGTTGCACAGCACAGCCGGTATGGTAGGATCAAAGGATTTCTCTCAAGCAGTCAGAGGTAGCGGAGATGACATCAGCTCCTGGGGTTATAAACAACTAAACAGGTTGCTATAAATAGTAACCTGTCCTAACACCTTAGCTACCACATAATTTTGTGAAGGATGGTTTGCCAAAATATATGATTTAGGGAGAGAAGAAAAGAATTTGAAGAGGTAGGAATTGAATTAATTACCCAACCCACCACATTCAATTTGGGCAAGATCTCAAGGCAGAAGGGGCAGGAATAATGGTAGTGCTATTTTGCACCCAACCAGCTATTGTAGCAACTCTGTGGTCCACAAAAGATAGCTACCCATAGCTTACAGGGGAAGTAAAATTAATAAATCCATTAGGTGGGTTCAGGAGATGGAAGAGTGATGTGTTGTAGGTGAAAGGGCAATAATTCTTTTTCTTTCATATTTAAAGCACAAGAGCAACAAGGCTGAATCAAACAGAAAGTAAAGAGAGCTCTGTATAGAAAGTTCCTGTTCCAGTGTTTGACCTATTCTTGTATCTGGTCTATCACTGCATTCAATCCATTTCTGGATTGATTTGTGATCCCATGTTGGATTGATCAAGCTCAGAAGTTGACATCTAATGCCTGTGGACAATTAGTATTTTTTGGATTGATCTGTCTTGGGTAATTTGTCCAAAAGGCCTTGCTCCATCTTGGAATCCATCTTAACTTTCCATGTGTTATTGAGACTCAGGTTTGGAGCTCATTCTTAAGTGCAGTGCCTTTAAGTCTCACTGCTTGACCTTGTTATTAAGATCAAACCTGTCTGTGGATTCACTGAAAGTTTGATCTCCAATCACCCAGCATTCTGTCCACATTTAGACAAAGAATAACAATGTCTATATAGAAATTTATTCTTTAATATGTTTACTAACCCCTAACAAATTTAGAATATTTAGAGAACTTTTAAATAAATTTTAAAAGTTTTTAAATAGACAATATTAACTAGAGCTGTTCAAGGCAATCTAAGTGATAAGTAAATTTATTTGTTATTAGAGGGACACCTGTCACTGGATCAAGAGGTGGGAATTACAAAACTCTTTGAATACCTCTTGAACTCTACAGTGACAATTGTGTGCGAACCCACTTAGTTACGAAGTGGAAAGTACACCCATTTATCTGAATGCCCGCACTCCTACCTCCCTCATCCTACTGACCTTAACACCCTATACCAATACTCCCATCGAGAGAGTCACTTCACACCCTTGCAACTCAAGTGAACCCATTCATTGCATGCAAATCCTCCCTTCCAAAAAAACTCTCCATGTATCCATAAACACTAGTCCAATATTATCACACAATACTTTCACTAAACCATTTACCCCAAATACCTATGACATCCACTCATTGCCAACTCTAAGCCTACGAAAAATTCCCTATACCTACACACCTAATGGTATACCGAAACTTTTCTAACAAATCCCTATATCTATACACTAGCTCCTCTGACCTAGTGCTCCCTATGCCATTCACTGCCACATGTAAAACAACTGCATTCCTTTCAGCCCCATTCACTATCCTTTCAATTCTCTCACTCAGAACCGCTACAGACGCACCTGGCAAACAAATCCTCCTCCTCCTAATGCACTCCCATTCACAAAAAGCTCTGCCAAAATATCTAACTTGTCTATCACCCATCACTAGCACATCATTTGTTTCACCTGCACCAACAACAACCCCCCCCCCCCTTCTCCTAAGACACTGAGCCGATTATACAATTAATAGGCACAGACCTACTCTCCCTACCTAGGTCTACTATCCTCGCCCCCTTAACACTGGGATCACTACTTCCATCTGGAACAGGAGATGCCTCACTAGCTACATAATTCCTTCCTCCCTTTACCACCCTCCACTCGCTACTATCTCCACCTACCCTACTCCTTACAATCCTGAGAGCTACCCTTTGGTTGGGTGCTTGGATCCTTCCTTTCTAAATCCTGTGCTCTTCCCTCTAATTCCACTATATATCCTCTCAGCCCACATACAACACCAAGGTTCCTACTCCTATCATTCCATATCACGCACAAACAATACAAGATTCACGCTCACTTTCACCCCTACACTTAAAAATTTGATGTAGTTCATTTCATTAAATAAGTAAAATGGACATCAGATCACAATGTGCTATGTGAGCCTTGTGTGGGAAAAGATACCTTCATTTTTTGGCACCCCATCTCGTGACTAAAAGTACTATCAAAGGTTGTGTACAAGTAGTATATATCATTATAATAGTAAAGTTATAGCATTAAAATTAAGAATTTCAATTTATTTTCATACAATAAAAAAAATACCTAAGATCACAAAGGAAAATGAGAAATTCTAGTGAAAAGACAAAATAATCTAGATTACTCTTAATCTTGAAAATAGAATGGATGAGACATATGTATTCAAATTGTAGGCTCCACTCACCTCCACTCTCATGTATAAAGGGCCAATTTTATCCAATAATAACAGCAATGCTTTATTCTCATTATCATCAATTTCAATGGCAACATCTTCTGTAGCTGATTTGGGAATGCTGGAGCAATATTTCTTATGATGTTTTTCTAGTTCTTCTAATCGATCTCTCACCATTATTGGTAATGCAAATAAATAGGCACTTTTGTTTTAAATTTATAGAACCATTAATATTTTATCTCAGTGGCTGAGAAAATATCAAGAGTAAAAATGCTAAGAAAAATTAATCTACAAAAGTTTAAATTGCAACTATAATTTTTCATTTAGGATTCCTGCTTTTTTTTTACTGAGAAAATTTTTTGCCTATAGGGATTTCTATTTCAAAATTTTCTATTATATCCAAAGGAAAATATCACAATGGGCAGTATGAAAATAATATTTTTTTTATACAAGGATATGTGCATATAACTTATGAGATACAATTCTAAGGAATGACCTTTAGTTCCATTTTTGATAGGACCTGGAGAAGCCTCAATAATTCTTGAATACTATGAGACACTCCATTGGTTTTAACCATAGAGTTGATTAATTTGAAAGTCAATGAGAGGAAGATCAGGATAGCCCTTCCATATTTAGAAATAACATCAGCTTAAACCCAATCTTTAAGTCAAATTATTATATTAAACAGCAATATACCCTACCACAGGGTGCAGTTAATATAACTAATCTAGATGTAATTTATCAGGGGTGCGTTCACTCGGATTACCTCTGAATGGCTCTTGTGGCTTTTATCATACATTGAAATAACTGCATCCAGCACCAAATTAAATAGGCCTAAAGACAATTGCTTCACTTAGGTATTGCTTCACTTGGGCACCTCAGCAAATTAGTCTGCAAATGTGGTTTTACATTTGCAACAAAATGGTCGCATTTGCCGATTTACGTTTGCCTCATTACTTCCACTAACATATTGAAGCCACCCTGGTGACTCCCCAACTGCCATTGACTTCACTTGTGTTGACATGCTTCTTTTTTTTATTTATTTTATAGAGCCCATCTGGCAACTGCCCACTTGGGCATAAGTCGCCGAAAAACACGACAGCCTAGAACTAGGCTACTTTAAAATAAAAATATGAAAACATAACAATGATATAAATTGGAAAAACTTAACAACCAGGAAGCAATCTCCGGCAGCGGGGGGAGGTCCCCCTCACCCCGGTGCAGGAGAGTGCAACCTACAAAATAACAACAAACAAAAAACAAAAAGAACCTTAAATAAAGGGAAGAAGCCTGGCCTCCCCCCAAAAGTCAACAAGTCAATGTGCACGAACTCGTCCCGAGCACAAGGGACAGGCAGTAGCGACCGCACCCATCCTGTGTTGACATGCAGTGGCTGGTAATTTTCTGTGTGACGAGCTCGTCAATCAGGAAGTTAGGGTTGCCAGTTACCATATAGGCACTCACTTTCACTCACTCAGTCTGACTGAGTCAGTCCCGGCCTTCACACAAGCTACAATTGTTCTCGTCTCAACTTCTCAGTGTTCTACTCTAAACTTCACAATGTATGTACGTTAATTCATAATTACTGACCCTGCTGAAGTACCTAAAGAAATCTAGCCATGATTCTAGTGTAGATAGTGGGTCTACAGAACCTAAAACATCATGCCAATCTGGTGATGCCCCATGTCACAATGGAAGAGCAAGTGGGCGATGATGATGTAACAATGGAAGAATTGGAAGAGGATTTGAGCCATCCCTGGCCTCACTTGGAATTGTTTTATTCCCCAGTAATTTTAAAGAAACGAGTGATGGAGAAGGAGAAAGAAGTGTTCAAGGGCATCATAATTTGCAAAGTAAAGGTCACCTACACCACATACAGCACCTTCACTATGAAGAGTCATTATGAGCACCTAAGTATTATTAACCTTTCATTTAGTTTGGGGTTTTTTTTACTTATTGTGGGGGTGTACAAGATAGTGATAGTGAATAATAGCAATAATGATGCAATGATAATGTTAATTATGTAACAATGTGTGTACGTTGTCATGACCATGACTGGAAGATGCTTGACTGGTGCATGAAAAATAGTGTTTGGGCTCCAGCAATTTCAAGAGCATAATTTCAAGGAGGCTTTTATGTCATTTCCCGAAATGAAAAAAATCAATCAAAAAGAGAAATCATTAATTAGATCAAACCAGTAATGGAAGACCATGGAAGCTAGCCGTAACATTACCAATTTTCTCTACATTCTAGAGAAATGGTGTGATGTATTGATCCTAAACTCACATATCACACCACATTGCCAGATACGTGTGAAGGAGTACGAGAGTTGGTGCTCTGAATCCCAAAAGACTACCAGTCTAGACATGGGTATGTTCCCAAACCTCCGTTGCTCCGCCTAGGGTGATGTATTTTTAAAATACAACACTGCAATTCCTAACTCTGCAGCCGTGGAAACTGTTTTCCCAGGGATCTGATATTCTTAAACCTAAGAGGGCGAGCCTAACATCAGAAAACTTTGAAGATGAATAAATGACTTATACGGGTCATAGCTTGTTAAATTTAAGTTATTAATATACTATAAAGTATGAACTCTAATGTGTAATTATTCATAAGGTAATAAATTGATAGAATTACTATTTTTTTTCTTTTTTGTCTTATTTATTTTTCAGATAATTTTCTTTAATATCCAGACCTCAATATTTCTCAACTTTCAGCCTGTGGCATCGGGGGATACCATCATACACTCAATATGATTACCAGAGCTTTAGCCCTCCCCCCCCAAATTGTGATTGGGGATTTGCGAGAGCAGAAGTTCAAATTCGTTTGCAATTTTTGGTTACTCTATAATGAATGTAACACTGATGCACTTGGTATAGCAATCTGTAAAGATTTTCACACAACAAGAGAGGATTGGAGGATATGTCAGTCCCAAAAAATGGGGTAGCAATCATATCTGGTGTGTGGTCTATGAGAGCATAGCTGCCAAAACTATAAATATGAGCCTATCTTCAAGCAAATGTAATAAAAAATTGAAAGGAAATAATAAAAAAAATATGCAAGGACCTAAGCAAGCTGCCAAAAATTGAAAAAATTTAAATAGTGTGGAGGAAACTGACCTTTTCAAAAAATTCTATCACACCACAATCTGGTATACAAGAGCCATATAAGTGTCAAGACTGGTACCATTCACGGAGCTGCCCTAGACCATGACATTCAACCAAAATGTGGTGTACAGGAACATTCAAGGAAATGCTCCATCCAATAGCGCTTCATCCCATTATGATAAGTGGTTAATATATAAATAAGGTTATGAGTATATGCCATTCTTACCATTTCTCTTGACAGATTTTCACCACTTTACTTTTCTTTCTATGTTGTGTATGAATGAATATATTGAGAAGGTTTTGTTAGGACAAGAGTGGGAAAAGTTAGGTACGATAGGATTTTTAAATATTTTTAATTTCTTTAAAATGTTTAAAAATTTAGTTAATTTCATATTTTTGCCGCATTTTCTAAAAGCTGTTAAAGAATTTTTAAAAAATGAGTCCTTACACTTTTATTGTGGCGGGGAAATTGAAATCAGATAGAAAACTAATAAAATAGTTAATATAAATAAACCAAAATTATAGAAATAATAGTCAAACCTCCATTCTTGACTGAGTCGGTATTAAACAACTTTTTGTTGACAAAAACAGATTTCCACTATCATCTTGGTTTTCAACTATACCAACTTCCTACATGCCAAATGCTCTCACAAAAGGTCACAGGATTTTATATGAGTCAATGAGGTCAGTTTGTCAGTGTATTGCAATGTGTGAGCATCTCCTCAAGCATTTGCTATAAATAAATGTTACATGAAATAAAGCCATAATGGGGCCAGAGAAAGAATGCAGAGGGGAAGCTGTCCTTTATTCAAAAGTTAAAGAAATTTGTGCTAAGTGGGGAGAAGTCCAAAGCTTTGTGGAGAAATATCAGCCAGACAAAGCAGTACTGAGCAGGGTCATAACATGTTTAATGACCATGCCTTAGGACATTTTAGAAAAATTTGGAAAAGGCAAAAGCAAACCTCTCTGGGCAGATTTTTATTATGAAAGGAATCTTGTAATAAAAAAAGAAGAGAAGAAACCCCAAAGAAAGCCTTTCTGCCTTAAGATTTTATGGAAGGAGACCTCCCCCGCACCTCTCTTAGCCAGCATCATTCATTATCCATACACCAACAAGAGTCCTCAATAAAAGTAAAGTGAAATTTAATTACCATTTATTTTATTTTTTTCTCTTTTACTATTGTATTTTTATTTAAAAAGAATTTTTAGATACTATTTTGGGATGTTAGGAATGAATTAAATCATTTCACATCATTTCTTATGGGAAAAATCATCTCAGCTCTGGACAAATTTCCTGGAATGGATTAACATCGAGAACCGAGGTACCACTGAATTTGAAAAACAAAAGTGGCCAGCCAACCCAGAAAGGAGGGAGATCCCATGGTGGGCCACTAATTGGATAGACTAGGATACAAACAAGTTTATAAAGATTGGAGGCTGAAAGAGAAAGAAGTGCTCCAGCAAACAACCCTCCTCAAATTCTTTTACCACACCTCACTCCATGAAAGATTTTCTCCTCCTCTCTACTGTATATGGAAGACAGGTACAGCTATTTATAAGATCCTTACATAATTTTTGTGTGTGAGCACAGTATTTGATAGACATTGGCTGCAAAACTAAGACATAAGCTTATACAGTGCTGGTGAAAAGTATCTGATCACCCTCAAAATTCGTATTATTTTCAATGATATTCATGGACATATAATTTACTTTCCATTTGTTCTAGCAACATCTGGTAGCTTTCATATAACAGCTTTCCAATGCAATATTAAGTTAGTATTGTAGAAGCATTTGTTTCGTTTGGGCGTGCATCAAATTTGTCCTATTTCATGTTTTTTTTTTGACATTTCATTATTATTTTGTGGGGGGGGTTTTACAGAAAGTGGTCTAAATAAAATTTATTTCTAATGTGTGTTAAGAAACAACTCGAATAATTGTCGAGGTGCTATTGTTGCTCTTCATAAATGTGGGAAGGTTAATGAATTAAACATAGCCCAAAAGTACTGTTAATTTATGGGTTTCACAGGCTAAAAACAATGTTAGCCTATCTACACCAGTACCTAAGAAATGATCTAGCAGACTGAAAAAAACATTTGTGAAGACATACTTATGAAATGTTTAATAGTGAATAATCCAACAATAACTGCGAAAAGAACTAAAATTTAATATGAATAATTTATTATCTGATGTTTCTGAACGAACTATCCAGGAGCAGCTACAAAAAGAACTCTCAGATTACCATCTTGCTATGCTGCAATGAAACCATTCCTTAATGAAAAAATGCATAACAAACATGTCGAATTTTGTAAAAAATACATTCATTGGATGTTGAAGAGTGGAAATAAAATTTAATTCAGTGATGAGTCAAGATTTTTAACATTCAGCTCTCCTAAAAAGGTTCATCGGCCCATTGGCTCCAATAGAATGGACCCTAACTATACCCAAAAGACAATGAAATACGCTTCAAGTGTGATGATTTGGGGTTGTTTCAGTTTCCAAGTGCTTAACAACCGAATCGGATGAGACTGGTAGAGTTATCCACCAAAATGTCATCAATATATGAACTGATTGCCTCTTGAATATCTTCTCGCTTAGCTAACACAGTTTTAAGAATCTTAGACATGATACGAGGGGCACAATTCAGACTAAACCCAAGTCTTATCAAGCAGTAAGTTCTATTTTTATATTTTACTAACTGATATTGCCAGAGACTCATATCTATTCTAGTTTGTAAATAGGCAGATTTAAGATCAACAATAGAGACAGACATCGAGATTCATCATCTACATTGACAAAGAGTCTCTTCACATACATCAATTACATCATCACCTGAATGACATTCTACATACTTATTTAATTCTCAAAAATCTAGGACAAGCCTAACTTTATTTTTTGTAGGTTGCTCTACTGCCAACAGTGGAATTATTCCTTCATCAACTTCATCCTCCCATGGCATCAAAATTCCTCATCAATCCATCTTTCAACTTCCTTTTCACTCTTTCTTCAGTTCCCAGTCAAGTTAGTATTAGAACAACTGGTCATATTTGGAAATTGGGCTGGCTGACTCGTTTTCCACACCCACCTGACAGTCCAATTCTTCCCATCAAAAGTAGCAGAAAAATCCTTATCTGTTATGCAACACACCTGTTCTTTCCCATCTTCAGGTTCTACAACCAACACACAACTACTTGATGCCAATTCGCTGGGATGGTTAGATACACCAAACTGCACTCCATTACCAGTCACTGTCACACATCCCAGTGCTCTTATTATGTCCATTCCCATTAGCGTAGGTTGGTTGGATGAGTTTATGGGAAGGGAAGGTTGTGATGGTTCCTAAGTTTTGTATATATTAATATTGTTTGTATATATCTATAGCTGCATGATTTAGTTCTTGACAAGCCTTGATTGGTGATACCCTTGTTTCTGGATGCAATCCTCTGGATGTAGTTTTCCTGGGAGTTTGGGTGCCTTAAAAAAGAGGCTGTTTGACTCGGATGACCTATGATGGGCCCTTGTGGCTTTTGTCATCTGTTATATTATATTGTGGGGGGACTTTGATTTTGTCTTTCCCTGGTGATGGTGCTTTTTGAGGGTGGGTTTTGACGGATGCAGATGACCTTTGATAGGCCCTTGTGGCTTTTGTCATCAGTGTAATTATGTTATGTTATGCCTTTAATCAGATCATCAGAGACAATCACCTTTACTGTAAGATCTCTCTCTCTAACACATACATATGAATAGGCTGTCACCCTTACACCTGACAAGATATCCATTAAATGCATTCATAACACGTGCACCTGTACATTTTGAAACCACCCTCGACTATACCAATGTTGAGGTACAACCCATCCAAATCTACCACACATTTTTACCATTTTAGAATTGACAATCTCAATCACTGGCAAAGAACACAATTTTACTCAACTTCTCTTGGGTAACTGTTGGCGAATCAGTCACCCCTCATTCATTTCCCTGATTAGACTGTTCACAGTTAGCAGCAATATGGCCATATTTAATACAGTTAAAACATTTCACCTGCTGCTCATTTCAATATTTATGGGGTCCACCACATCTGTAACACTTTTATCTTATTACCTCTTTTGTTGACTGCTGCACCTCGCTAAACACCACTTAAACCAGCTGCTACAACAGCCGAACCTAAATTCTTCGAACACAATATTCTAGCATGGACAATGATATCTGACAGACATTTTCATTACACCTTTCATCTGCTGTAATAATGCACTTATATTATCTGGAAACCCATTTACAAATGACAATTTTATAATCAGAACTAAACCAGAACTGTCAAAACCTGCTAAGCGAGCCAGCCGTTTTATTTCATTGGGATAAACATCCACCTGTTGTCCTGACCATATCAGCATCAACTTGTGATTCCTCGTCCAATTCCAAATACAAGGCAAGTGCATCACCTTCAAATACAACAGCAGAAAACTAGCTAAATCCGATATTTTTTGCAATTTGGCAACAAGTTCAACTTTTTTAATCCATGCCATGAAATCTCCTTCAGTGCTGAAAGGTCTAATCATATCTGGCGAAAACTTGACCGCCATGTTGATTTGCCTTTTGCCTAGATAGCTTGTGATCAAGTAGTATGAATAATCTTACCTTATGCAAGGAGCATCCGGTTATAGACAGTATTTATATCAGAGCACTTCTCACCTATACAAACTGGGCTAAGACAACCACAGGGTACGAATCAACATGCCACGCCAGCTGGCAATCAACACCTTTAAATGAGAGCAACACAGAACCTTCTCTCACCATGCTCAGCAACCAACACCCTGTGCATCTCAAGCGTACCCACACCAAGGTGGTCATTCCAGAATGTTCCACCAAAGGAATGAATGGTTGGCAGCAATGGTTCAAAATGGGAGTGAGTTCTCACTGGTTGCTAGCTTAAATGGGAAGAGTATTAATGTGCAGCACTATATTTTTGGCTGTAGCCCAGAGGTGAGAAATAGTTTTGCTGGGAGGAAAGATGAAATTTAGATTGTTTTCTAAATGCAAGATCTATAATCGCTATCATGTAATGCAATGTGATAAGTGCCAGAGCTTTGGCCATCAATCCTCTACCTGTAAAGCAGAACATGATACATGTGTGCCTTTTATAGGCCACCATAAGTTAGCCTCTTGCAATAACATGAACAAATTTGCTGCATTAATTGTGATTTTGCTGATCTTGATTCTAGTCACTGGGCAAATGCTTATGTATGTCCAAAGATGGAAGCAGAAGGCAACAAAGTAGCTAATAATACTGACAATGGTGTGTAATGAACTAAAAACCATTAAGTGTGTCCTTGTAAATATTCAATCTATCACCAACAAGGTTTTGATAATTAACAAACTTATTACTGATAAAGAATTAGGTATTTTAGTATTGACAGAGACTTGGCTTAAAGGTACTCCAGAAGACCGAGCGAAAATTGCAGAATGCACTCCTCAATCATATAATTTTATCACAGCCCAAGAACTAAGTAAGAAAAGAGGAGCAGGAATAGGCATTATTATAAATAGAGATTTTAAAAACATTAAACTTAGCAAATCTTCAAAGTTAACACATATGAACATATTGATCTTAGCTTTGCAATTAACAACAGGAGATTCAGATTCTTGAATATTTTACCAGCCAGAAGGGCCTTTCAATGCTTTTATAGAGGAACTTAGCTTGCACTTAGACTATGATGGAAAATTTATTTCAATTGGTTGTTTGTAGCGATTTTAATTGTTGGGTAGATGTTAATGGTGATAGGCAAGTGAACAAGCTGAAAGAACTAATAGATCTCCATAATATTAAAATATTTAATGAAGGTCTAATGGCATGAACAGGCCATACTCTTGACTTAATAATGAGTGACAAAGATTGTTCTTGTTTGACAAATTTTAATGTTGAAGATTGTTTTTCTACTGTGCATTATTTAATTGGGTTTGAGATAATAGTATTTAAGAGAAGAGGAGAAAATTCAACTATTTTCTATAAATGTAAGAAATATTTTTGGCCAAGTCAATTTATCCAAAGACCTTGAGAAAGCTTCAGAATCTCCATGTAAGTGCTCTAATTTACAAAACATTACAATTGGGCAATCTACAAACTGTTCTACTAGTCAATTCAACTTAATATTCTCTAAAAATTACAACTTGTTGTGGCCTATTAGACCAAGAAAATTAATAAAAATCAAAATACAAACTGAGTTAACCAAGATATTAGAGAGGCTCACAGATTAAGGCGGAGACTAGAGTTTGTGTGGTGATGAACAAGATCCCAAAATGAAAGAACTGCCTAAACTGCGGCTTGAAATCGTGTTAACGATCTACTCCACAGGACCAAAAAGGACTATTATAATAGAAAATTAGAATCACTTTGTGGTGGGGCGAATGTGAGTGTGTGTAAAAGGGCCATTCTCCCACCCCTTTTCTCAGTACCCTCTCCCTCCCTCTGTAAGAATGTGTGTGAATGGGAATGGGTTTGTTTTATTTTTGTTTAATTCATGTATAAAATGATTACCATGTTTTTCTTTCTTTCCAGGCGTTATTCTGGAAAGATAATAGCTAATTTTGAAATATCACTATAATAAGATAGTTCTTTGTTTCAATTAACTTTTAACGAAGCGTTATTCTGGAAAGAGGTAAGCTAGTCGATGTATTTTCGGGTAATGCCCACTTATTAGTTTCGCCATCCATGTATAAATAAATGGGTCACTGAAGGAGGATATATCTCTTCTTCAGAGAGTGGAAGTGTGGACTGGCAGCAAGAGGGGTTCTATAGAAGAGTGCTCCACCCAGCCGCCATACCTGCCTTCGTTGACAATCCTGCCTCCTTCTAGTTAGCCAACTACCCCCCACCTCCAGCAAGTAATAGCGCGTGTCCCCTTTTCGTTCGGTTGTGGTTGTGTTTTTTTTGTTTTGTGTAGAATATACGTAAATTGTTGTATCCGCCCGTTATAAGATTCTCGTTTGGTATCGTTATTTTGATTGGGGAATTTAGCCTCATTTTGAAGTGTGCACACTTCCCTAGTAAATATAAAATTTTGTAAATATAAACTGTAACTATCATTGTATTTTTTTTGTAAGTAAAGGGACTGTATATACAATCCGTTTTATTCTCCCTCGATTTCTCACGTCCGGACAGTGTAGGAAGCGGGTTGGATCGATTATCGATTGGGATTAGAGATCTATTTTCGGCCCCCTACATTTGGCGCCCGAATAGGGACGTGAGACTTCGAAACTGGGAGCGTGACTGGATTGGATTGCAGTCCATACCCAATTAGTGTGACAAGTAGTTTGATTGATTTTTCCCTTCTCCTATCTTTTTACTAACTTGGGAACAATGGCTGTAGCGGAAACGTTGAATAAAGAAGTAGTGCGATTGAGACTGGAGTTGAGAAAGAAAGAAGAGGAGTGTGAAATGTTGCGGGGAATGATGGAGGGAATGGAGAATAAAATAAAAGGGATGAATGAAAAGACTGATAAGATGAAGAAGGAAATGGGAGACCGACAGGATCAGACAGACCGACGGATGCAGGACCTGTATAACATGATGACAGGGGCTGGATCAGTCCCAGGACCTACAACCCTGAACCCTGCTCCTACTGAAGGGACTCCGCTAAATGGAATGGATGGCAGTAGGGTTGAGTCTAAAGAAGATACTGTGAGTGGTAGGAAAGGGGGTGAATGGAAGAGAGTGGAAAGTAAGAGAGGAAGTAAGCATGGTTCTAAGGTTAAGGATAGGAAGGCGAGAGGGAAGAGTGTGGATTCGCTATACTCAGATGAGGGAGAGAGTGACGATATGATTGGAATGAGTGAGACCGAGAGTAGCTCTTCGGAGAGTGAAGTGAATGTGGGAAAAGGAATTTTGATTAGGGAAGTGCCAAGGATTGATAAGTTTAGATTGCATGGGGGAAAGAGTATGGATGAGTTCTTCGGGGATTTTGAGCGGTACTGCAAGCTCAAGTACCCGCAGAACAAGGGTCACTGGGTGAGTGTTCTGGGAGATTGTTTGGATGGGAAAGTGTTGGAGTTCTTGCGAGTGATAATGAGTGTGGGAGAGCCAAAGTACGATGTAGTGAAGAAGAGATTGATTGGGCAGGTGAAACGAATGAAAGAGAGTGTGAAGTATAAGAGGGTGAATGAATTTGAGAAGGCTCGAATTGGGAAGAGTGAAAGTGTGAATATGTATGCACATAGGCTTGAGAGTATGGCAAGAACGAGGTATGGTGATGATGATGTAAATGAATGTAAACCACTCATGAGGAAGTTTTTGGACACGATCCCGCGAAAGGTGAGTGAATGGCTGAGTGGAAAGAGAAAGGAGAGAGTGAGACTGACAAGTGAACGGTTGAT
The DNA here is from genome assembly GCA_963969495.1 of Ceratothoa steindachneri. Classification (NCBI taxonomy): domain Eukaryota; kingdom Metazoa; phylum Arthropoda; class Malacostraca; order Isopoda; family Cymothoidae; genus Ceratothoa; species Ceratothoa steindachneri. The sequence continues at coordinate 79,416,639 of OZ018330.1, read as the reverse complement.
GTGGGAGGATGTGTTGGAACTGTTAGAAGATGGATGATTTGATGATGAAAGCGATCTAGAAGAGGATGGATGGTACAGTGTGAATGTTGGGGGTAAGAAGCCCAGGAGCTTTCATCCACCCCGGCAGTTTGTCAGCTACAGGGATGCCCTGAAGGCTGCACCAGCTGGAGTGATGTCAAACTTCCTGGGCCGGCAGAATGGATGGGCAAATGGAGGGTGGTCGAATGGAAGGGGGCAGATGAATTTCAAGCGTGGGAACAGATATATGAGAGAGAAACCGAGGTATGTCCCAGCATACCTGGGACATGAGGTAATCACTGGTACAGGCTTTAGTCTTTCTCTTCAAAGGATGTTACTTTGCTTTTTCATAGGAGCAGATCTTGGGGCATTTCTTTTTCTGTTAATAAATGTGTTCATATTCGCTTTAGTAGATCAATTTCTATCCCTATAGGGAAGTACTTCATTGGTGATTACCCTATTCCTTTAAAGACCTCTGTAAAAGATTTGGGAGTCCCTGTTGATTCTTTACTAAAATTTCATCTGCATGTGAATGAAACTTTCTGTAGGCCAAATGGAGTATCCAGTAATATTCTTAGTCGCACAATTCGTAAATCCGCTAAGTTCATGGTCCAAGTGTTCATCACTCATATTCAACCTATTATTGATTTTGGCTGTGCGGTGTGGAATACTGTCTATGTTGGCGACTTGCACTTGTAGGAGTCTATACAGAGGAGATAGACAAAAAAGAATTGGGGATTTTCTGATCTTTCTTATGCTGATAGATTATCTAATTTGCACCTGTTCTCCATCAAAGGATGCCTTCTCCATGCAGACCTAATTATGGCTTGGAAGATCCTAAATGGTCATTGTCCCCACTTGTTTGATTTGTTTGAATGTAGAAGAGACAACAGAACTTATGGTCACAGCCAAAAAAATCCTTCTACCCCACTCACTTTTTCTGTGTGTTGTTAATCTCTCAAATTCTCTCCCAGACGATATTGTCAGTGCAAGTTATGTTGTTTTTAAGAGAAAGTTGAACTGTTTCTTAGCCCTCTACTTTATGAGTTTGTGGTTTTGTTCTGCATCTGTAATTAGCCAACCTTTTTTGCTTGCCTTAAGTCTTATTCCTGCCCTACTGGTTGGAAGATGCAGCAGCGACTGGTGAGGTTTAATTTTAGGAGTCTATCTGTCGACTACACACTTAGGCACAAGTCGCTGCACTCACGACAGCCTAGCACTAGGCTATTTTAAAATAAGAATATACAAAAAACAACAATAAAAAAAGGTAAATGTCAACAAGGTGGAAGCGAGCTCCGGCGTCGGGGGAAAGTCCACCTCCCCCCCCTCGGCTCAGAAACGTGTGGCCTACAAAGAAAAAAAATGGTTGAATAAAGAGGAGAAGGCCAGCCTCTGCCCAAAAGTCTACAAGTCCACCAGTCAATGTGCACGAACTCGCCTGAAAAAAAGTGGACAGGCGGAAGCGACCCCACCCATCCCGGTACCATGACAGCTAACATGCGCAGAGATCATCCAGACTGGGACATTCATTAAGAATGTGCCGAACAGTTTGGGGGACAACGCAGTCTTCACAGTAGGGCGCTGGTATGGGCTCCATCAAATGGCAGTGTGTCCAATTGTTTTTAAGCGGAAAGTTGAACTGTTTCTTAGCCCTCTACTTTATTAGTAAAGGGCGAGTGTGTCCAATTCGGAAATGACAGAAAGCAACTTGAAGCCCTCGCAGCATAGGGTGGTAGGTCAATGGTTACAGACATGGTGCAATGGCACGCAACTTTAAGTTCCCTTCGACTGTCTCCTCTCTTCTTTGCCAAGCAGCCCATTTCGCCTTACAGTAACAGTCATGCTGGGGGAAGGGGGGGCTGGTTTTAGCCAGGGCTGGGTGTGGACCCCTTGTGCCACCAGCTTTACTAGGTAAGCACCTGTGGTGGGTAGAACACAAAAGTGTTCTGAATGGGTGCAGAAACGACCGTACTCGTAGGCCTGGAGGGGCCAGGAGCAGAGGGTGTCTTTTTCAAGATTGAGGCATAGGATGTACCAAGTAGCGCCAGGTGTGCCAAGACCAAGTCCTTAGCCTCAAGAAATGAGAGACAATCCTGAGCCTGAACATCCCGGATTTCCTTCGAAAGGAGATACGCACCACATTGCTTCGAAGAAGCGGGATGCGGCTCTCTGCAATTGACACACTTGCCCACATTAGTATGGCCGAAGCAGTGGTAGTAATAGCACCTCCTCCGCAGGGGAATGAATACCTTCACATGGTAGCAATACCAACCAGCATGCACCAACTCAGGGAGCTTGTCACAGTCAAACATGATGAAGGGTGTAGGGTGGGTCTCGAGGCCCCTTCCTGTTTTCTCATCACACGCTCAACCTTGACTGCCCCATGGTTGGCCAACTCTAAGGTGATGACCTCTATGGAGTAGTCTACTCCTTTCACGAAGTTCATGGTAAAGTGCGGCATCACATTCACAGGTGTGCCATAAAGTGTCCGAAGTGCACTAATCATAGCCGCCTCAGAGGGATTCAACGCATTCGCCAAACAGCTTCTGTCTGAGAAATGTGTCACCTTCAGCTCTCTATCAATCACACTCGCTAAAGCTCTCCTCTGATGGATCATGTTGCCCTTAGCCAACAGTGGAGTGAATAACCAGGAAGCGTTTGAAGCCAGCAGGCTCGAAAATGCCAGGTAGTCTCTGAATGAGGGGCCCAAATATAATCAAGGCTCCGCTCTGTGCACTAGCACTTTTGGTCTTAGTCACAAGCTTACCATGATGAGGGAACACCATATCCAGGACTGACAGGAGATATAGAGAGAGAAGTCGTGAGACCTCTTAAGAGAATGAAAAACAAAAAGCAGCTGGACCAGATGAGATCCCGGTGGAGGCATGGTATTGTGGAAGTTGATGTGCATGATAGAGGAGCAGAAAGAGACTCCTGATGAATGGAGGAAGAGTCTGTTGGTACCCATCTTCAAAGGAAAGGGGGATGTACAAGAGTGCGAAAAATATCGTAGGATCAAACTGCAATCTCACACAATGAAAGTCTGGGAGAGGATTTTGGACGAAAGATTACGATTTGAGGTGGGGGTGTCCAACAGTCAATTTGGCTTCATGCCTGGAAGAGGAACAACAAGCCGAGTGTTTATATTGAGGCAAATGGTGGAAAAGTACAGGGAGAAACAGAAGGAAATACAATTGGTTTTTATAGATCTGGAGAAAGTATATGACAGAATACCAAGACAAGAACTATGGAGATGTTTGAGAGAAAGAAAAGTGCCAGAAAAAAATGTAAGATTGGTGAAGGAAATGTACAGAAGTGTCAAAACACAGGTAAGGAGTGGACTAGGCATGGCAAACAGTTTTGGAGTGGAGGTGGGGTTACACCAGAGCTCTGCATTAAGCAGATTATGTGGCTTTAGTCAGTAAGACTAAAGAGGTAGAGCAAGTGCTGGAGCAGTGGAGATTAGTACTGGAAAACAGAGGGATGAAGATAAGTAGAACAAAGACAGAATATATGAAGTCTACGGAAGAAGAGCAGGCATTAGGTTAGACGGTATGGAAATAATGAGAGTAGATGCCTTCAAGTATTTGGGATCTACCATATCAGCAGATGGAAATGAAGATAAAGAAGTAACCATAAGGATCCAAGTGGGATAGAAGAGTTGGAGGGATGTGTCAGGGGTTCTGTGTGACAGGAAAATGCCAGTGAAATTAAAGAGAAAAGTATACAAAACTGCTGTAAAACCAACTATGTATGGAGGTATTAGCTGTAAAGAAGGGTAATGAGAAGAGGATGGAAGAGGCAGAAATGAGGATGCTGTGATGGATGTGTGGAGTGATGAGGGAGGACATAATCACAAATACAAGGATCAGAGGAATAACAAAGGTGGCAGAGATTTCAAAGAAGACATAGGAAGCAAGACTTAGATGGTATGGGACACATAATGAGGAGGGATGGAGAGAGTGACGAAAGAAGAGCTTTGGAGATGGAAGTACAGGGAAGAAGAAGGAGAGGAAGACCCAAGATTACAAGATTAGATGGAGAGAGACTCCATACAAGCTTGACATGAGGGAAAAGGGACTGGAGACCAACATGGCAGGAGACAGAAACAGGTGGAAGCGGCTCATCAAAAACAGTGACCCCATATAAAGACAGGCTAATAAGCAGACAACGAAGAAGAGGCTCTGCACCCGGGAGGGAGGGGGGGCAGGATGTTGGTCGCTTACTGAAGTGGCAGCAGACCCATCCATCCTCACAGCCCCTGCGGATGGAGAGGAGCCCCGAATCTTTTTCTTGTTTTTTTCTCTTTTTAGGAGAGGAGGGCGGGGAATGAACCCACTTCTCCCCTCCACCGGCAGGAGCCCCAGACTGGCTGGATCGACCTCAGCAAGGTCCTTCTCCAAGATGGACAATGCTGATTGCTCAATTTGGTATTAGAGAATCAGCTAACATAACGCCTATGATCGCAAGAATAAATTAAACATAAATTTATTGTAAAAAATCTATTTAACCCTGATTGGTTCATTTTGCACAACTTAAGTCTTAATAGAAAAAGTATATATAGAGCAGGATTTTGACGCTGAACACAGTTATTTTCCTGTAAATTACATAGGAAACTAGTTCACAAATCAAAAATGCATGGGATATGTGGTAAAGTTTTGAATTGGATAACTGAATGGCTGAAAGACAGGAAACAGTTGTGCTGAATGGGGTGAGGTCACAGTGGAGAGACGTTATCAGTGGCGTACCTCAGGGATCCATTCTAGGCCCTTAATTATTCATAGTTTATATAAATGATCTTGGGGGGGCTGTAAATAGCAAAGTGTCAATTTTACTGAGGACACTAAATTGGCAGCTGTAGTCAAAGAAGTGGAGGCTAGCTTTAAAGTGCAGAGTGACTTAAATAAGTTATTAGCTTGGGCTCAGAAGTGGCAAATGACTTTTAACCTAGAAAAATGCAAGGTTCTTAACATGGGAAGGGATAATAGGGAATTTAGCTATGAAATGGATGGGTATTGGCTCAATTCAGTTGAGGATGAGAAGGACTTAGGTGTAGTAGTAGATAGGTCACTGAAGTTTTCAAAACAGTGTATAGAAGCAAAAAATAGAGCAAATAGGGTGCTAGGATACATTAAGAGGAATGTTAGCTACAAGAGTAAAGAGGTTATTGCATACACAAATTCGGGTCAAATTCTTGTTGTTTGTAAGTTTTTGTGTCTATTATTGTTCAAGTATGGCTGACTGTTTGGATGTAGAGAGTATGCCTTTTGAAAGTAGTGTGTATGTAGTGTGCGATGTCTGCAGTGTAGAGAGGAGAGTGAATGAGTCTGAGTGCCGTGTATGTGCTTTGACTGAGGAGGTGAGTCGATTACATGCAGAATCCTTGAGACTGAATGATTTAGTGTCTGAAGTGAGAAGAGATGCATGTGTACATTTGAAGAGTCAGATTGGGACCGGGAGGGAGGAAGTTAGACCTAGAACAGGGACTGGAGAGAAAGCAGTAAGTGAAGTAAGTGATGATGAGTAGTGGGTGAAAGTGAACAGAAAAGATAAGTTAGGACAGGTTAGGTGTGTGAATGAGAGGGACATGGAACCTGTTAGGCTAACTAACAGATTTGATGCCCTGAGAGAGGAAGAATTTGAAAGAGATTTGTCTGGTGTGGCCGTGCCTGAAAGTAGAATAGGAGGTCGAGTGAGTGAGAGCAGGAGGGAGGGTAATACTAGGCCTAGAGAGAATAGGAGAATGACTGAGGTGATTGTGATGGGTGACTCTCAGATTAAGTATTTAGATAGGAAGTTGAGTGAAAGTAAATGGAAGGAAGTGAGAGTTTGACTGCCGGGTGCTGGTGTAAATGATGTGTGTGAGAGGTATGATAGGTTGGTGTCTGGGTGTGAGAAGGAAGCAGTTGTGATTACACATGTTGGAGTAAATGATGTAAAGGTGGGTACTTGTGAGTTACGACAGGGGTATAAAAGGCTGATGGAAAGGATGTGAAAGTAGAGTAAAAGGCGTTTTTTCAGGTGTGTTTCCGAGAATGGATGTCGGGATGGAATGGTTGTCTCGTGCAATGGGGTTGAATGAATATGTGAAAGGTTTGTGCGAGGAGTCAGGATTGGTGTTTGTAGATGTTTGGAGTGGGTTTTATGGGAATAAGGGTTTGTATGTGATGGATGGACTCCATCTGAGCCGAGATGGGGTTGAGGTTTTGTGGCGGGAATTAGATAGTGTTATTAGGTCTTTAGAGGCAGGAAACTAGGTTTTGATAGTGGTCAGGAAAATTTAATGGCTCAAATTGAGGCAGGGAAAGGAAGTAAACACAGATTTGTAGAAGGTAGGCAGGCTAATGGAAGTGCATTAGGGTTAAATTACTTGAGTAGTGATAGTGGTCAGGGAAATACAAGAGTACAGGGTCGGGGAAGGAGAGAAAGGAGATGCAGAGGAGATAGGCCCTCAGGTGCTTCAGGGATAGGTGGGCTGAGAGAGCTCTACGAAACACGTGCTCTCTGTTCGCCCGCCCGCAGCTGTAGTCAACCTCTTTGACTACAGCTGCCAATTTAGTGTCATCAGCAAAAATTGACACTTTGCTATTTACACCTTGCCCAAGATCATTTACATAGATTATAAATAATAAAGGGCCTAAAACTGATTCCTGAGGTACGCCACTAATAACATTCCTCCACTCTGACCTCACTCCATTCAGTATAACTCTCTGTTTCCTATTTTTCAGCCATTCAGTTATCCAATTTAAAACGTTCCCACATATCCCATGCAGCTTTAATTTATGAAGTAGTCTTCTATGTGGAACCTTATCAAAAGCTTTGCTGAAATCTAAGTAGATCACATCAACTTTCTCACCCCTATCTAATTCTTTAGTTACATAATCCATAAAATCCACTAAATTAGTTAAACACGATCTACCTTTTCTAAAACCATGCTGAGCATCATTAATTAACCTGCTACTCTCTAGATGATCAGAAATTCCCTTCTTAACCATCTTCTCAAGAATTTTACAGACTATAGAAGTTAAGCTTACCGGACTAAAGTTATTTGGATCCTCTTTGCTTCCCTTTTTAAAAATTGGCACTACATTTGCTAATTTCCAATCATTCGGTATTTCTCCAGACTCTAGTGATCTAATAAATATCTTCTCAAGAGCTACTGCAATACTTTCTACACCTTCTTTGAGTATCCTAGAATGAATGTTGTCAGGGCCAGATGCCTTACTAGTATTTAACTGCATTATAAGCCCTTTAATTTCTTCTCTGTCTATATTAATAGAATTTATCACTACTTCCCTTGACCTAGAATTATCATCAATTAATCTAACTGGTTTCTCTTCTGTGAATACTGAAGCAAAATGATCATTAAGGACCTCTACTATTTCCTCATCAGATTCTTTCAAAACCCCTTCATATTTAATAGGCCCTATTTTATCACTGTTCAATTTATTATTGATTCTATAATAGCTAAAGAATTTTTTAGGATCTTTATTATTATTTTTAGGTAAATTAATTTCTGCTGTCCTTTTGGTCTTCTTAATAATCTTATTTAGTTCATTTCTGGTTGACCTATAATGGTTTAAATTATCTAAACTACTCTCACTTTGTAATCTCTGGTATGCCCTTTTTTTGTCTGAAACTTTATTAGCTATTTCTTGATTCCACCATAATGGTTTCCTACATTTCTTCCTAATAGACTTCATCGGGATACACTGTATAAATTAATATATAAATTAATGAAAATGACAATGAAATCTTAGAAACAAGAAGGATGAGCTATTTAGTTATATTAGCAATGAGGATATAGATATATTATGCTTTACTGAATCATGGGTTAATGAAATAGAATTTAGTGACACTATAAGTGAATTTGATTTACAGGGCTATAATATGTACATTAGTCAAAGGACAGGTAGGATTGGTGGAGGAATAATTATCTATATAAAAAACAACATTGTTTCAAGTTTAAATACTTCAATAAAGCAGGATGGAGTTGAAGTCACTTTGGATAGATATTAGGTTCAGTAAAAATAGAATGGTGCATTTGGGAGCTTTTTACAGGCCACCTGGGCAGACTGATGATATAGATGAACTAATGATAAGGGAAATAAGTAAGGGATGTGAAACAGATACAGTTATTATTGGGGACTTCAACTTAAACTCTGTGGACTGGGAAAATATGATAGGTAGGGATAGAACAAGTGGCAGGTTCATAGAATGCTTTGAGGATAATTTTTTGAATCAATTTGTTAATGAGCCAACGAGGGGGGACAATATATTAGATTTAGTACTTTCTAACAGTGATCATTTAGTTCAAGAATTGACTGTTGGGGAAGCATTGGGAAATAGTGACCATCAGATAGTTCGTTTTAACTTGGGAATTGAGAAGGGTAAAATAACTGAGAATGCTGAAAAAGTTCCAAATTTTCATAAGGGAGATTATGTAAAACTTTGAAGCTTGCTAAATTTGGTAGACTGGGATATAGAATTCAGAGGTAAAAATGCTTATGGGATGTGGGATACTTTCAAGCATATAATAAATGTAGTCCAAGAACAATGTATCCCAATGAAGGCCATTAGGAACAAAAGTAGGAAACCATTATGGTGGAATCAGGAGATAGCTAGAAAAATTTCAGAGAAGAAAAGGGCATATAAAAAATTACAGGTAGAAAATAATATTCAAAATTTAAGTGATTATAGAATGGCTAGGAATGAGTTAAATAAGATTATAAAGAAGAACAAAAGGGTGTCAGAAATTAAATTAGCTCAGGATAGCAACAAAGATCATAGAAAGTTCTTTAGTTACTATAAAATTAATAACAAGTCTGGCAGAGTTAAAATAGGACCTATCAAATATGAAGGGTTTGTGAGAGAAACTGATGAGGAAATAGTTGAGGTACTAAATGGTCATTTTGCATCAGTATTTACAAAAAAGAAACTAAATAGTCCTATGTATAGTACTCATAGGTCAGGAAAAGAGGTGTTTACTAACATTTGTGTGGATCGGAGGATGATAAAAGGACTAATAGGTGATTTAGATACTACCAAGGCCTCCGGCCCTGATAATATTCATTCTAGGATACTTAAAGAAGGGGTAGAAAGTATCTCAATAGCTCTGGACAAGTTATATACTAGGTCATTGGAATATGGAGAAATACCCGATGATTGGAAGAGAGTGAATGTAGTCCCCATTTTCAAGAAGGGTAGTAAAGAGGATCCAAATAACTTTAGACCGGTTAGCCTAACTCCTGTAGTCTGTAAAATTCTTGAGAAAATAGTTAAAAAAGGGATTTGCCAACATCTAGAGAGGGAGGGGTTAATCAGCGATGCTCAGCATGGGTTTAGATCAGGTAGATCATGTTTGACTAACTTACTAGACTTTCTGGAGTTTGTAACAGATCAAGTAGATAAGGGAGAGAATGTAGATATAATTTACTTAGATTTTAGTAAAGCATTTGATAAGGTACCACACAGGAGACTAGTTCATAAATTAAAAATGATTGGGATATGTGGGGGTGTTTCAAATTGGTTAGCTGAGTGGCTGAAAGACAGGAAGCAAAGGGTAGTGCTAAATGGTGTAAAGTCAGAGTGGAGGGATGTTATCAGTGGGGTTCCTCAGGGATCAGTTCTCGGTCCATTATTATTTGTCATCTATATAAACGATCTTGGGGAGGCAGTTAATAATAAAGTGTCAATTTTTGCGGATGATACCAAATTAGCAGCTGTAGTTAAAGATATTGATGATAATTTTAAAGTGCAGGGGGACTTAAATATATTGTTATCCTGGGCACATAAGTGGCAAATGACTTTCAACCTTGATAAGTGCAAAGTTATTAACATGGGAAAAGATAATAGAGAATTTAACTATGAAATGGATGGGCATTGGCTGAGCTCAGTAGAGGATGAGAAAGATCTAGGAGTAGTAATAGATAAGTCATTAAGGTTTTCTAAGCAGTGTATTGAAGCAAGAAATAGGGCAAATAGAGTGCTGGGTTTTTTTAAGAGAAATGTCAGTTAGAAAAGTAAGGAGGTTATTCTTAAACTCTTATGTTAGGCCACATCTAGAGTACTGTATACAGGCATGGTCCCCACATTTTAGACACGATATTAACCTTCTTGAGTCAGTGCAACGGAGGGCAACAAAGATTATTCCTTCCCTGAGGCACCTTGAATATGAAGATAGACTGAGGGTATTAAATATGTTCTCGTTCGAAAGGAGGTGTGTGAGAGGGGATATGATTGAGCTCTTTAAAATTTTTTCCTGGATAGATAAATTGGATGTTAGCAAGTTTTTTGAGTTAGATGATGGAAATCGGACTAGAGGTCACCACTTGAAAATTAAAAAGCAAGGGTGTAGGTTGGATTTAAGAAAATATTTTTTCACCAATAGAGTGGTAGACTTCTGAAACAAATTGCCGCAGAGGGTAGTAGGTAGTCCAAATCTAAATGTATTTAAGAGTAGGTTGGATGAGTTTATGGGAAGGGAAGATTGTGATGGTTCCTAAGTTTTGTATATATTAATATTGTTTGTATATATCTATAGCTGCATGATTTAGTTCTTGACAAGCCTTGATTGGTGATACCCTTGTTTCTGGATGCAATCCTCTGGATGTAGTTTTCCTGGGAGTTTGGGTGCCTTGAAAAAGAGGCCGCTTGACTCGGATGACCTATGATGAGCCCTTGTGGCTTTTGTCATCCGTTATATTATATTGTGGGGGACTTTGATTTTGTTTTCCCCTGGTGATGGTGCTTTTTGTGGGTGGGTTTTGACGGAGGCGGATGACCTTTGATAGGCCCTTGTGGCTTTTGTCATCCGTGTAATTATGTTTATGTTATGTTCCTGAACCATGTTTAATATAGTCTTAAAAATATCCCACATCTCATAAGTATTCTTTCCATGGAATTCTATATCCCACCTAATCTGATTTAGCATGCCGCGTAATTTATCGTAATCTCCCCTATAAAAATTTGGAATTTTTGTGGAGTTTGTCGTTGTTCTACCCTTAACTATTTGCAAATTAAACAGAACCATCTGATGATCACTGTTTCCCAATGATTCCCCTACACTCAATCCTTGAACTAAGTGATCATCATTTGAAAGAATTAGATCTAATATATTGGCACCCCTTGTTGGCTTATTAACAAATTGGGTCAAAAAGTTATCATCAAAACAGTCCATAAACTTACAACTTGCTCTATCTCTTCCTATCATATTTTCCCAGTCTACAGAAGTTAAATTAAAGTCACCCAGAATAACTGTATCTTCTTTGCATCCTTTACTTATTTCCCTAATCATTAACTCATTGATGCAATCCATCTGTCCCGGTGGTCTATAAAAAGCTCCCAGGTGTATTTTCCTATTTTTACCAACCTTAATATCGATCCATAATGATTCGCCTTCTCCTTGCTTTATAGAGTTATTTAGATTTGAAGAAATGCTATTTCTAATATAAATAATCAACCCACCACCAGTCCTATCTCTCCTTTGACTAATGTACATAGTATAACCTTCTAGTTCAAATTCACTGACATTATCATTAAATATATTTTCATTAACCCATGATTCAACTATACATATTATATCTATATCTTCATGAATGATATAACTAAATAATTCATCCCTCTTATTTCTAAGACTACGAGCATTTGTGTAAAGACAACTCAGCCCACCTATCCCTGAAGCACCTGAGGGCCTATCTCCTCTGCATCTCCTTTCTCTCTTTCCCCGACCCTGTACTCTTGTATTTCCCTGACCACTATCCAAGTAATTTAACCCTAAAGCACTTCTATTAGCCTGCCTACCTTCTACAAATAAGAACATAAGAACATAAGAAAAGAAGGAGACTGCAAAAGACCATTCATGGCCTACACTTGGCAGCTCCTGTTCCATTCAACACACAAAAGATTTCTTACCAGAGAAAAGTCATCAACATTGTCACCCTTTACAGGAGTTCATCAGATCTAATCTACAATATACATAAAATGCATCCAGAGGATTATGTCCATTCATGCAACCGCAAAATAAAATCTTCCCATTCCTTAGAAAAATATATACATATGTACATAAAAAAAAGTCAGTCCCATCTAGCAGCTTAATCCATATATTTATCTAATCTATTCTTAAAACTACCCAGAGAGGAGGCTTCTATCACATGCCTAGTGAGCCTATTCCATTCATCTACCACACGATTTGTAAACCAATTCCTCCCAATCTCCTTCCTAAACCTATACTTATCAAGCTTAAACCCATTGCTACGTGTTCTGTCATGTTCACTAAGTATAAGAACCTTACCCAGATCCCCTTTATTATATCCTTTTACCCATTTGAAGACTTCAATCAATTCCCCTCTGACTCTTCTCCTTTCCAATGTATGTAGATTTAGTTTTCTGAGCCTTTCACCATAAGGTAAGTTCCTTAGCCCACCAATCATCTTTGTCATCCTTCTCTGCACAAACTCAAGCAAATCAATATCCTTCCTATAATATGGTGACCAAAATTGTACTGCATAGTCTAGATGAGGCCTAACTAGCGCCAGATACAGTTTTAGAATGACTTCAGCACTCTTATTGCTTACACTCCTCCTAATGAATCCCAATATCCTATTAGCTTTATTCTTAGCATTTAGACATTGCTTTCTAGGACGAAGGTCTGAACTTACCAAAATACCCAAGTCTCTCTCACAATCAGTCCTCCCTAAAATTCTGGCATTTAATTTATAACTATTCAATGGATTATTTCTACCTATACTAAGTACACTACATTTGTCTATGTTAAACTTCATTTGCCATTTCTCAGCCCAATTGGACAGAATGGTCAATTCCTCCTGCATTACAACAGTATCAGAATCAGCCCTAATGGCCCTACCTAGCTTAGTATCATCAGCAAATTTACTCAGGTCACTACTTATACCTATGTCAAGATCATTAATATAAATTAAGAATAGCAAGGGACCCAAAACAGATCCTTGAGGAACTCCACTGCTAACACACCCCCACTCAGATTTAACTCCATCTATACTAACTCTTTGCTGTCTGTCACCAAGCCATGACTGAATCCACCTAAATATACTGCCATCGATCCTGTGTGCTTTAACTTTGCTCAGAAGTCGTAAGTATGGCACTCGATCAAAAGCCTTACTAAAGTCCAAGTATAAAATATCATAGTTTTCATCATTATCTGCTGCTTCATACACCTTACTATAAAAAGACAGCAAATTACTCAGACAGGATTTACCCTTACTAAAGCCATGCTGTGATTCTTTTATCAACTTATGCTTATCCAAGTGATCTCTAATATTCCTTGCTATAATAGATTCCATCATTTTCCCTACCTCACTTTGATCCATAAAATTTCCCTGACCACTATCAAAACCTAGTTTCCCGCCTCTAAAGACCTAATAACACTATCTAATTCCCGCCACAAAACCTCAACCCCATCTCGGCTCAGATGGAGTCCATCCATCGCATACAAACCCTTATTCCCATAAAACCCACTCCAAACATCTACAAATACCAATCCTGACTCCTCGCACAAACCTTTCACATATTCATTCAACCCCATTGCACGAGACAACCATTCCATCCCCACATCCATTCTCGGAAGCACACCTGAAACAATGCCTTTCACTCTACTTTCACACATCCTTTCAATCAGCCTTTTATACCGCTGTCGTAACTCACAAGTACCCACCTTCTTTACATCGTTTACTCCGACGTGTGTAATCACAACTGCTTCCCTCTCACACCCAGATACCAACCTATCATACCTCTCACACACATCATTTACACCAGCACCCGGCAGACAAACTCTCACTCCCTTCCATTTACTTTCACTCAACTTCCTATCTAAATACCTAATCTGAGTCACCCATCACAATCACCTCAGTCATTCTCCTATTCTCTCTAGGCCTAGTATTACCCTCCCTCCTGCTCTCACTCACTCGACCTCCTATTCTACTTTCAGGCACGGCCACACCAGACAAATCTCTTTCAAATTCTTCCTCTCTCAGGGCATCAAATCTGTTAGTTAGCCTAACAGGTTCCATGTCCCATGTTTGAATAGTTATAAATTAAATGGGAGAAATTTAGGGAGGACCGATTGTGAGAGGGACTTGGGTATTTTGGTAAGTTCAGACCTTCGTCCTAGAAAGCAATGCCTAAATGCTAAGAATAAAGCTAATAGGATATTGGGATTCATTAGGAGGAGTGTAAGCAATAAGAGTGCTGAAGTCATTCTAAAACTGTATCTGGCGCTAGTTAGGCCTCATCTAGACTATGCAGTACAATTTTGGTCACCATATTATAGGAAGGATATTGATTTGCTTGAGTCTGTGCAGAGAAGGATGACAAGATGATTGGTGGGCTAAGGAACTTACCTTATGGTGAAAGGCTCAGAAAACTAAATCTACATACATTGGAAAGGAGAAGAGTCAGAGGGGGATTGATTGAAGTCTTCAAATGGGTAAAAGGATATAATAAAGGGGATCTGGGTAAGGTACTTATACTTAGTGAACATGACAGGACACGTAGCAATGGGTTTAAGCTTGATAAGTATAGGTTTAGGAAGGAGATTGGGAGGAATTGGTTTACAAATCGTGTGGTAGATGAATGGAATAGGCTCACTAGACATGTGATAGAAGCCTCCTCTCTGGGTAGTTTTAAGAATAGATTAGATAAATATATGAATGAAGCTGCTAGATGGGACTGACTTTTTTATGTACATATGTATATATTTTTCTAAGGAGTGGGGAGATTATTTTGCGGTTGCATGAATGGACATAATCCTCTGGATGCATTTTATGTATATTGAAGATTAGATCTGACGAACTCCTGTAAAGGGTGACAATGTTGATGACTTTTCTCTGGTAAGAAATCTTTTGTGTGTTGACTGGAACAGGAGCTGCCAAGTGTAGGCCATGAATGGTCTTTTGCAGTCTCCTTCTTTTCTTATGTTCTTATGTTCTTATGTCCCTCTCATTCACACACCTAACCTGTCCTAACTTATCTTTTCTGTTCACTTTCACCCACCACTCATCATCACTTACTTCACTTACTGCTTTCTCTCCAGTCCCTGTTCTAGGCCTAACTTCCTCCCTCCTGGTCCCAATCTGACTCTTCAAACGTACACTTGCATCTCTTCTCACTTCAGACACTAAATCATTCAGTCTCAAGCATTCCGCATGTAATCGACTCACCTCCTCAGTCAAAGCACATACACGGCACTCAGACACATTCACTCTCCTCTCTACACCACAGACATCGCACACTACATACACACTACTTTCAAAAGGCATACTCTCTACATCCAAACAGTCAGCCATACTTAAACAAGAACAATAATAGAAACAAAAACTTACAAACAACAAGAATTTGACCCAAATTTGTGCAAGCAAGTTTAAAACCTGCTAATCAAGATGGCCACCGAAGTAAACAAAAGTCACTCTCTCACCAAAACAAAATAACCACAATTTTTATAGTAATAGAACTAGGGGACAGCACTTAAAAATTAAAAAACAGAGGTGTAGGTTGTATGTTAGAAATATTTTTGGTAAATATGTAGATTAGTGACTCAAATGATGGGACGTACTATTTCGTCCGTGTTCCAAAATGTTTCACATTTTTGGAGTACATTTAAGGGGACAGCTCGTGTGGGGGTAAACACAAGAGGGAGACCATACTACGATGATCCTGAGTTTCATCAAATTTGTGCCCCCCAATATATAATCCTAAATGTTTATAGACTAATGTCCATAGTTTACAGAAGTGAATGATTTAACCAAATCATGTCAGTGCCTTTAATCGTTTTGCATACTATAATGTGGGTGAGGGTGGGGTCTGATGTCAGATGACTCAAACGCGCATGAATATTCCGGGATAATTCTGAAGATCCATACCCTGTAAGCTTTCCCACTCACATTCCCATATTTATTCCACTTCCCAACATGTTTTATTACTTGTTCCTGAGGGCAAGCGTAGCGAGCGGGGGGTATGGGGGGCTATGCCCCCCATATAGCAAGCCATAGTACGGTTTGTGGGGTATGGATCTTCAGGTTTACATATTCTGCCAGGGATAAACAAAAATATTTACCAAAAAAAAACACATTTTGGCCGAGTTGCTAATCTACATATTTACCATATTTTTTCACCAATAGAGTGGTAGATTACTAGAATAGTTTGCCATCTGAGACAGTAGACAGTCCAAACTTGAATATATTCAAACGCAGATTAGATGATTTTATGGGGAGAGAGGGTTAACTTTGGATGGTATTCTGGACTCATTCCTATGGATGCAGTTGTTTTTTATTATTGTATATTATGATTGATTTGGATTTTAACGGTCTTGATGACGATGCTTTTTGTTTACCTTTTGTTTTTGACACACATTCCTGTGTATAGTTTGAATCGTGTATTGTAGATGCATGATCTCACACAATCCAATGGATTGTTTAAATTGTATATTGTAGATGCATGATCTGACACAATCCTATGGATGCATTTTGTGGGTGGGTTTTGACAGATGCGGCTGACCTTTGATAGGCCCTTGTGTCTTTTGTGGCCAAATATAGAAGTTGAATCCTACTCCAAATTTTCTTTACCTTTAAAGGAAGCTACCATAGCACTGATTACCCAGCCTACAAAACTACAAGAGAGAGAGATAATATTCTCACACCCATATTCTCTTATTTTTCTTACAAGTTTTGGTAAACATTAGGAATGGCGGCGCGAATGATGAGACGTAAACTATTTCGGCCGTGTTCCAATATGCTTCACCTATTTGGAGTAAAGGTAAATATGTAGATTAGCGGCCCGGCCGAAAAAAAATTTGTGTGTAAATATTATCGTTCAGACGAGTCGGAATATTCATGCGCGTTTGAGTCCTTTTCGAATTATTATTCTATAAACAATTAGGATTATATACTGGGGGGCTGTGCCCCCAATTTAATGAAACTCAGGATCATCGTAGTGTAGTCTCCCCATTGTGTTTACCCCCACACGAGCCGTCAACTTAAATGTACTCCAAAAACGTGAAACATTTTGGAACACGAACGAAATAGTACGTCCCATCGTTCGTGCCGATAATCTACATATTTACCAGAGTAAATTCAAGGTGACTGCTCGTGGGGGGTTTAAAGTTTTAAAAACTGCGAGGGCTCCCCCTACAATGATCCTGAGTTTCAATCAATTGGGGAGAGGGGGTCTGGGAGGCAGAGCCCACCCAGTATATAATCATAATTATTTATAGAATAATGTTCTAACGTTTTTATCTAACCAAACGTGCATGAATATGCCTGCACGGGTGAATGAAACATACACACCAAAAAAATACACTCTTTCGGGCGCGCCGCCAATCTTCTTGTTTAGCCAACTTTTTGAATTATTATTCTATAAACAATTAGGATTGTATACTGGGGGGCTGTGCCCCCCAGAACCCCCCCAAAATTTAATGAAACTCAGGATCATCGTAGTGTAGTCTCCCCATTGTTTTTACCCCCACACGAGCCGTCAACTTAAATGTACTCCAAAAACGTGAAACATTTTGGAACACGGACGAAATAGTACGTCCCATCGTTCGCGCCGATAATCTACATATTTACCAAGTTTTTTGTCCTAGTCTTGTAGGCGAGAAAAAACACTGATAATACGCCAGTTTAGGGGCGCTGTTTCTGGGCTACAATTTGGGGCTTATAACGTCAGACGTCTAAAGGCGAAGCCCCTCATTTCGAAAGTAACTAAAAATTTTAATTTTGGGGCGAAAATAGCCTAAAGTAGACGACACTATCGTCTTTATTATTTCGATAAACGTGCAGAGTGGATAGCACGTATATCAAAATAACAAAGACGATAGCGCCACCTAATTTAGGCTATTGCCGCCAAAAAAAAGAACATTTTTTTAGTTACTTTGGAAATAGATTTCAGCTGAAATCTATCGGGACCAAGTTGCTTTCATGTTTCGTTCAGACGCGCAAAAAGGATTTGTTAAAAAAAAATACATGAGAACATTATTCTATAAACAATTACGATTATATACTGGGGTCTGCGCCCACCAGACCCCCTAATTGATTGAAATCTCAGGGTTATCACAGGGGGATTTCCTTGACGAGCCGTAGCTCGAAATTAGTTTTTAAAAAAAAGGTGTATTATGCGCGTGACGCAGATATTCAGGTTTACCATATCTCCACCTTTCACTATTATAATGGTAACACTTCAGTTTAGGCGCGCACGGTAGGTGGCGCTGTTTATAGGCTACAATATGTCTTATGATGCCAGACGGTAGCGTCAGATGTGACCAATCACGGCGTTATATTTTTTTGTATACGAATACAATTGGGGGGCTGGGGGGCAAAGCCCCCCACCCCCCCCAATTGATTGAAACTCAGGATCATCGTAGGGTGGTTCACCCGCAGTCATATCTCCCCCACGAGAAGTCCCCTTGAATTTACTGGGGGTTTTTCCTATTTTTTGTTTCGCTGCGACAACAGCTTTTTACTGGCAGAAAAAAAACTGGTAACCTAATGACAAACAATACTTAATTACTTACGTAAAACGATTAATTACGAAAAAATATGAAATTTGAACAA
The DNA here is from genome assembly GCA_963969495.1 of Ceratothoa steindachneri. Lineage (NCBI taxonomy): Eukaryota > Metazoa > Arthropoda > Malacostraca > Isopoda > Cymothoidae > Ceratothoa > Ceratothoa steindachneri. Next base: position 79,398,043 of record OZ018330.1, on the reverse strand, counting down.
TGTACCCCTACGCGTTGATTGTTTCAAACTGCACCGCTGTTGCTTACTGTTTTGTTTACATATATTTTATCGCAACGAAACATTAAATTTTCTGAAAAAATTAAATTGGCACTGCATTTCGGGCATGGTAAATATGTAGCTTGGGGTCTCGAACGATGGGACGTACTATTTCGTCCGTGTTCCAAAATGTTTCACGTTTTTTAGGTAAATTTAAGAAGACGGCTCGTATGGGGGTAAACACAATGGGGGAACCACCCTACGATGATCCTGAGTTTCAATCAATTTGGGGGGTCTGGGGGGCACAGCCCCCAATATATAATCCTAATTGTTTATAGAATAATGTTCTAACGTTTACAGAAATGAATGATTAAACCAAAATGGCGTAAGTACTGCTTTTTTCGTTTGTTTAGTTTCGGGATTTTTTTTTTACAAACAAAATGACGTCGGCTATATTTCGAATAGGACTCAAACGCTCATGGATATTCAGGCAGGGGTGAACGAAATATAAACACACAAAAATCCACTTTTTTTGGTCGAGCCGTCTTTCGACCGGGGGCGGTAAACTTCGGGAATGAACAGAAATGGAATGACTAAAGTTAAAGTTCGTGAAAGTGATGAAATGTGTGGTAGGTTTTTATACGTGTGAAGTTGTTTACTAATTTGCCCTGGTGTTGAGGGCATCACTAGTATTTCTCTCTTTTTTTATTCTTAGTGTTTTACGTCTCCTTCTTGTATGTATGTTATTTTAGCGTTGGGCATTTTGACTCTTTTATTTAAACTTTTTATATTTGTTGTTCATTTAATCTTTAACTTAATGTAGTTAAAATATTAATTTGGGTACTTACCTCTTTTTATCTATGTTCTTTATTGTTTTTTTTTTATATTTACTAAAGTTTTTTATGTTTATGGGGGGAAGGGTGGATTGGAAGAAAGGAATTCTTCGTTGGTTACCAAATATATTTATATTCTACCTCGTTTTGTGATACACTTTGATATTGCGCTCCCCATAAGATTGTTGTGAAACGTTGATCGTAAAACCGGATTGGGGTGATATGATAACGTTCCGAGAAATTATTACCCGACTCCAAAAGGGGTAAAGATGAAGATCGGCGGCGCGAACGATGGGACGCCATATGTTTCACCTTTTTCGAGTAAATTCAAGGGGACTGTTCGTGGGGGATTTATCACTGCGGGGGGCCACCTCTACGATGATCCTGAATTTCAATCAATTGGAGGGGCACAGCCCCCCCAGTATATAATCATAATTGTTTATAGAATAATGTTCTAAGGTGCATGAATATGCATGCGCGGGTGAACGAAACATACACACAAAATAAATACACTTTTTCGGGCGCGTCTCCGATCTTCATGTTTGCCCCCAAAGGGTAATGATGGATATTTTTGGCTGGGCTATGAGCAGAAATTCTGATATGATTTTGCCTTCGAGCAAAATGGTGATGAAAACAAGAAGACTGCAGTTCTATTTATTTAGTGGCTTTGGGTAGCAAATAGAGGAGGAGTTTGAATTAGATTGGTTATCGATTTCACGAGCTTATTTTTGATGATGCTTAAATACAACTCTCTTAATGTTCGTGCTTTGGTGCGATGAATAAATAAGACTAGCCATGATGCTATCTCCTAATGCGGAGTAAATGACTTGATTGGTATGACCCGCGGGCGATATGTGAAACTGCTCCTCGAAATGATTTCTCTAGAATGATCTCTCTCTTCCTCGATTTGCTCGTTTTATACTTGGACACATTCACAAACATACAGATATATATGCATATACAATACTTTTGAAAACTTTTTCTCTCCTCCCAGGAGAAGAGCTCCTTTCGAGGGCTTTGAGGAAGATTGTGTCTGCCAAAAATAGCCTTTTAACCGCATAATTAATTGTGTTACTGCAATAATTTTTCTTAATTTATAAAGGTGTGGCGGGGATGGAAAAATTGGTTTCCATTTTCTTCGAAAAGCTAGGGTGACTCTTGAAGAGGCCAATCGAAAGATAGTATTTGGCTATCTGAGAGAACGCCTATTTTAAGTGTTACCTTCTCGTGTATGTGGGAAGATCTCCTTCCGAGGGCTTTGAGGAAGACTGTATCTGCCCAAAATAGCCTTTTAACCGCATAGTTAATTGTGTTACTGCAATATTTTTTCTTAATATATATATATAGAAATACTTTTGAAAACCTTTTCTCTCGTGAGAAAATATACAGAAGCGGTGAAATTTGGTCAAACCCTTTTTTTGCCTTCCTTAACAAAAATAAAAATATAATATTGTGGTTGTAATTTGATGCTCACCAAGTGTCGTTACGGTGGAGCTAACCCATTTTAAGGTTCCCTTTTGTAACCACAGAATAATTAGTCTCATTCCCAGTTTACCTTTTTACCGCGACTTTGGTCTTTTCGGGAAATCAAAATGGGAATGGTTCTAAAATATCCTGTTACATGTTACAATGTTTCATTTGAGTTTATTTTTATTTCGTTTCGCACACACAAATTTATTTACATTAGTTGAGTGTACACATTATTACTTCATGGTTTTGTGTGTGCACATATTGTGTGCACCACATGTTTGCTGATTGATTTTTCTCTTACTTATTTCAAGCAAAAATAAAATTTGGGTACTTCACCTCTTTTTATATATGCTTTTAACTTTTGTTGTTAATTTTTTTATTTATAATTTAACTTGGTCACTTCGCTTCTTTCTATTAATGATTATTAACTTTTGTTGTTTGTTTATTTTATGTGGTGATCATAACAAAGCGTCAATACCTTTCTCTAGGCTTTATTCAACTAACAAAACATCAATAGTGTCTGAAAATAAAAGAGAAACAATGTAAGTAAATATACCCATTCTAATCAGTTTAACAAGCACAATTAGTTATAAGCAAACAAAATAATGTAGGGTAACCCGCTAGGCAATTATACATATAAGGTTACATGAAGCTTAGATCACCACATTCCCCCCTCCCTTGAAGAATCATTGTTCTATATAGCGAAGATACTTGTAGCGTTCCCGCGTAGATCGGCGCAGTTGTTCCGGTCCAGTATGCGCAGGGGCTGAGGGTTCACCCTTACGTTGGAGATTAGTTGGATCACCAGATACCCGGGCCGGATGAGAATCCACCTGCATATCTCCTTTTTTGATGAATATACTCTGATCACCTTCAGCATTGGAAGAATTCAACTCAGATGAATCGACAGTAGGTACCGGAAGAATCTCCACCAAACCAGTCTCTGTGGAAGGATCGACGTTGAGATCCTCTTGCCTCTCATATAATGATACGTTACCAGTCGGAGCTAAGTCATGTACGGATATCGTTGATTCGCGTCCATCGGCAAATCTTACATGAGCGGATTGTGGGTTTGCCTCTAATAACGGAAGCTCATCAACGAGGGGCTCATATTTACTGGCACAAATGTGACGACGTAGTAAGACGGGTCCAGGAACATATAACCAAGTTGGCAACGAATGACCACTGGGAGATTGACGCTGGTACGAGAAGAGCCTCTCATGTGGCGTAGCATTTATGGCTGTGCAGAGAGGAGACCTAATAGAATGAAGGGCGTCAGGCAGCACTGTTTCCCATTGACATTCTTAAAGGTTCTTGGATGCCAGAGCAAGGGTTATGTGCTTCCAGATTATAGCATTATACCTTTCACACTGCCTATTCCCTCGAGGATTATAAGATGTCGTTCACCTAGTGGCGATGCCTAGATTGTGCAAGAATTCACGTAGATCCTTGGCCATAAACGAGGATCCGCGATCAGAATGGAGGTAGGAAGGCATGCCAAATATCTCAAAAATCTGATTTAGACAATAAATTATAGTACTAGTAGTCATGTTCTGACAGACAAATGCAAACGGAAAACGAGAATACCCATCCACCACGGTGAGCATATAGCGGTTTCTGGAGTTCGAGGGTAGATGCCCCTTGAAGTGCAAACTAAGACGTTCAAAGGGCTGCGTGGCCTTGATAAACAAACAAACAAACAAACAAACAAACAAAACATTTATTTTGGAAAAGTACATAAAACTCTTACGTGGCATAAAGGTAGAGACATGATATACACATTTAGTAGTTATGCATAATATCCAGGACGCACAAAGCTTCAAGGAGCTGTGTGAGCGTGTCCCCTACAAAAAAAGAGTCAGGTTTGTATTTTCCAATAATATTTTAAAAGTTTGAACATTATTAGCAATTACTACAGATTCTGGTAGTTGATTCAAAATCGGCACAACTCTACATGTGAAGGAATATTTTCTACAATTTATTCTAGCAAATTCAACATTTAGTTTAAAGGAGTGTCCTCTTGTTGGTTTGCGATTGAAACTAAACATGGAGTCGAAGTCTATTTCGACCAGCTTATGAATTATTTTTTTTCATAGACTAGATCGGATTTTATTCTTCGTATTTCAAGTGATTCAATCTGGAGCAAATCGAGGCGCCGGAGATACGGCGTATATCTCATATTTGATAGGTTTTTTGTAAATTTCCGCTATACTCTTTCGATACATTCAACATCCTGGATCTTTGAGGGGCTCCATATTTCGGTGTTGCTTTCCAATAATGGCCTTATGTAGGTTTTGAAAATAAAGAGTCAGAACCGCACCTCCGAACTGATATAACCGAAAGTATGCAATTCTCGCTACGTTTGAGCAGTGGCGGCTGACTGAAAGATCATTCGTCATGCAGACTCCCAGATCTCGACAAAATTCCACGTTACCGATGTGATTGTGTTGGATGAAATAGTTGAAGTTCCTATTTCCAGGGCTTATGTGGAGGACTTTGGTTTTTCTCAAGTTAATATGTAGCTGCCATGTTTCGAACCACTCGCACATATTGATCATATCGTCATAGCGTTCAAGGCAGTCCTGTATACTTAAACATTTTCTGTATAGTTTTGAATCGCCTGCATATAATGTGATTCGGGTATGCTCGCTGATAACATCAGTTAGGTCGTTTATATAGATGACAAACATTAGTGGACCTAATAACGTTCCTTGTAGTATTCCGCTCAACACATGCGATAGTTCCGATCTTTCATTATTTACTTTCACAGTCTGGATTCGATTCCATAGGTAGTTATTCAGTAGATTAAGAGCTTACCCTACGACTCATATATGATTCAGTTTGGCCACTAGTTTTGAATGTACCACGGTATCAAATGCCTTTTCCAGATCTACGTACATGACATCAACTAGTTCCTTATTATCTCTCATTTTAGTCCAATCATTCCAACATTGCATCAAGTTAGTTGTTGTTGACCGTCTTTTTAAAAATCCGTGTTGTTTTTCAGACATGTCATTGTTCGCAAAAATATGGGATAGAAGTTGACCGTGTATCATTCGCTCAAACAATTTGCTCACTACGCTTGTTAAAAATATGGGTCTATACGAGCTTGGCATGCCAGCATCACTTTTACGCTTGTATATAGGGATAATTTCACCAGCTTCCCATTCATCTGGAATGGCTGCATTAGTCACACAGGCCTGAAACAGGATGGTTAGGGGAAGAATCAGGTGACAAGACAGTTCTTTGACGACTCTTAGGTGAATCATATCAGGACCAGGTGAGCTATTCAAGTTCATTGATCTTATCACCGCCACCACATCGTTTTCCGTGATAGTGAATGTATCCATCGTAGAATGAAGATTTAGGTCAGGCAGTTCTGGTATGGTGTTGTTATCTCTATTGAAGACAGAACTATATTGTTGAGAGAGGGCCACGGCCTGTCCAAAATCGTTTGTAATACGCTCATCATTTACAACAAGATGTTGAACACCACTTTTATGCTTCGTGTCATTTTCTACAAATTTATAAAATTCTTGTAGGTTTGCTTGGCGATCACTGAATTCTTGTTTCTCATAATTACTGCGGGCAGTAAAAAACAGTTTTATGAACCTGTTTACAATAGTTTCTATATTCACGTAGTCTTCTTTCCGTTTTGTTTCTTCTGTATAAGTTCCATTTGCGTTTTTTAGTTCGTGTCATTGCTTTGAGCCTACGATTGAACCAGGAAGCATTCTTTTTTCTTGATAGACGAATTAAAGGGATACATTCATTATACATATTGTATATGATGTTTCTAATGTTATCCCAAAGCGTATTACAGTCGTGCACATGCGGCAACAGTACTTGTTGCTATGTGAGCTCTCATCAATTCCCAGTCTATATTTCTAAAATCGTGAATAAATTTCGCTGGTCGGGAACATATGAAAAATTTGGTGGATAAATTTAGCAGTGGTCACTAGTTGAGAAACAGTCATGAACTGTCGTGAGGCTATCCACATGTTTTCCCGCGCTAAAACACAAATCCTATAATTTTCTTCTCGAGTGGGTTCACGCACATGTGGAATAAAATTGTTTTCGAGCACATATTGGACAAATGTATTTCCCGTTGCTGAATACGACGTATAGGATCCCCAATCAATATTTGGGTAATTAAAATCTCCCCAAACACACGTGTTTTCGATATCCTGAGTAAGAGTCGTCAGGTTGTTGATAAAATCTTCATTCGCATGGTTATCGTACCAACCTGGCCTATACGCCGAGATTAATCGGAATTTATTTGAATTATAACATATGTCCACTGCTAAAATTTCGCTATCAAATCTTGGACCATTAACAATTATAGGTTTCAAGTTTGATTTCACTGCCATGAGAACCCCTCCTTGGGGGTCTAAGCCATTGCATCTATCTTTTCTAAATATAATATAATCTTTTAAGCCAATGATGGAACGTTCAACACCATCATGCAGCGAGGTTTCGAAAATTGAAATTATTTCGTTTGTTTACGATACTTCGCGCATTCAAAAATAATACCTTTAAATTTGCAGGGGGCGCGTAGGCCTAGTGGGGGTTCTTTGCTGGTTTGCTTTGGGCGCCAATGCGAGCACTGGAACGCAGGGGATTATGCCTGATTTGAACGATTCGGCCGTTTCTAATTTGGACGTTTTCGTTATTTTCTTTCCTGCGTTTCAGTTCTTCTCTTAGTTTGAAACGGGTTTCTTGCTGTCTTCGGGTTAGATCTGGTGCGATTATCACTGGTGGGCGCGGTTTAATGGACTCGTTATAATTTTTCAAGTTGCGTGCAACAGATAAATTTTGCGCTTCAGATCTTCAGACGAAAGTTTTACCACGAGGGACCTAGGTTTCGATGCGTTCTCCTTTCCCGTTCAGCATTCAAAATACCAGATTCAAGCTCTTCGCGGTGAATTGGGAGATTAGCAGTACAAATGTTCTTGAAAGTATCGATGTCTTTGGAGCCGGCTGCTGGAGTAAGTCCAAATATGCATAGGTTCAATTTTTTTCGCTCGATAAGCTGCGTTTCTATTACTGCTTCCGTTACAACATCAGAATTTGTCGGTTGGTCAACATTTGAAGGTGGATTATTCTATAGGTTTTCGATACCGCGTGTATTTGTCTCCACTTTCTTCTCCAGGCTTTCTATTTTACTTACAAGTTCCAGAAGTTTTGATCTGAAGTTGTGAAACTCTGCTAGTGTATTTTCCAGATTAGCTTCATCACATGTGCTGCAGAACCATCGGGCTCCGCTGATTTTTTGGAGTAATTCAAAATTTTTGACTAAAATTCCGATACAGCTCAAGTGAAATTGTTTTAAACACAAGGTGCATTT